>JAJOOE010002638.1:0-55759 GCA_036250405.1 Solanum raphanifolium | reverse complement strand
CCCCCCCCCCCCCCCCCCCCCCCCCCCCCCCCCCCCCCCCCCCCCCCCCCCCCCCCCCCCCCCCCCCCCCCCCCCCCCCCCCCCCCCCCCCGCCCCTACACACCTGATATATGCATCAGACCAATAAATGCATGACAATTGCTTTTTTCATAAGATTATATTTCTTAACTATGGTTAGGTAATGCATTCTTAATTCAATTTGTCGTTCAACATTAACATGATTTGGCGCATACATGAAGTCCGAGTAAGTCCTTTTCCCCGTTATAAATGTACATGGGTCAATCAAGTTCTAGTGAATATGACTTTCAAGGACAAATTAACCTACTGTTGTAGCACTTTCAGCGGGGGCTTTTATTTTACCTTTAGGATCCCTAGCTAATAGTATATTGAGAAATTTTCTTACTCGGAACGAGTGTTTATACCAAATCAATTAGCACTGTTACAACCTTAAATTTCACAAAGTAAGTAATATATAAGTATCATTTTACTATAGTTAACATAAAATTGCAGAAAGAGTAGAAGGTGGCAAAATCCAATTTTTTTGGTCCTAAACCTTTTTTTTTATGATAAAATTCATTTAATATATTGAGGTTCACTGCTCATAAACTTCAAATCTTAGATTCTCAATATAGATAACTTTTTTCATGCATATGGTCGGCATGTGAATCTTTTGGCTTCGCTTGCACAGTGACATTTTTATTTTATTAGCTGTACAGCCCATGAAAATCAATGTGTAGATATTTTTTTTCCGATAATCGTGGTATCTAGGCCAGTTTTTGCGTACCTCGATTAATTTTATGGGACACTTGTCACCTCTCACTAGCAATAGATATAAGGTAACTATATCCGTCAAGTTTAGGACAAATGAAAAGAGTTACCTAGTGTTTGTTTTTGTAACTCTGGGAAAATCAATGTGTAGATATTATGTTGTCGTCATTATAGATCTTTTGCTTTCTCTGAATTCTCTAGTATAGGGAGCTCGAAGTAGAATAAATAGATGCATGGATATTCAAAGAGTTATAGTCACGAGATTTCTCCTCCTCTAATTCCATCTATGGTCCAGTTAAAAGACTTGGTACTTCCACCTAAGAATTTCTTCTTCAGTGAACTAATGACTATTGGTAACTTTTAGCCAGAGAGGCCAAATGAGGTCTTAAATGACTCACATAGTTTGGGGATGATCACACGTGCTTGTAATCACATTGGCTACCCACAAGGGGTGGGGGTGGATTAGGTCAGTAGACAGTTGTGTATTGCCTGCCTGCCTGTCTTGCTTCTCCTTTCATACCAATAGTAGTAGTATGTACTCTTGTAGGCTCTTGTCCTTAAATATTTCTTACTATTTTTTTCCCTCATAATTCGATTACCTTATTATTTCATTATAGTTACTATTCATCTCTTTTCAACATACTTTGTCATATTTTTTTTCCTATGGCTTCTTAGCTTCCTAGTTCTTTTTCCAAACTACTTTGAAATAGTCTCTCTTGAGTTGAGGGTCTATGGAAAATATATGTACACTTTTAAACCTCATTTGCAAAATTACACTGAGTATGTTGCTTATGATTGGGGGAGGGGGTTAAAAAAGAACATATCTTACAAGGCTTAGACACACACACCTGACACCTTGACTATTTATGCTTTGATGAAATTTGAACTCTGATCTCTGTAAGTTTTCGTACATGTTATTGACCATTAAGCCACACTCTGGAATGCATCGTGACTTGTGGTTGTGGAGTTTATATAGTGGATGACTGAAAAACAAAAAAGGTGAGACCAATTCATAACACAAGCTAAGGTGAATTGTCAAGTGTAAGAAACTGCATTTGTGTCGGCACTCAGCTTACATAGTTTAGTTAGACTGTACAAATGACAACTAGACCAGAGCCGAAGCATACAATGCAAAACAATTCCAGATGTAAAAAACATTACAGAATTGCAATATAAACAATGTTTGCAGCATTGTTGGCAAACATAATAATACAGGAGAGAACATAATTTGGGGCAACAAAAATTAAGTGGAAAAAAGCCTTATCACGCTCTACCTGTCAATTCAATGACGGATTCATGCACAAGCTCTGCCAGCAACTCCCTTTCAATTTCCGTTCCTACATTGTCTATCTCTAACCTCAAATATTGAAGCCAACCCTTCCCCACAACCTCCTTCCTCACCATTCCATCCACCACCAGGCTGTTTCCGTCCTCGTCATCATCACCAGAGAGACATTTCACCTCACTAGAAAACCATTCCTTCATTCGGGTCCACACCTGGTCCACCAATATCAATTTAGCTCCTTCTGGAAGATTGTTACTGATCCCATTATGGGGTATGGCTCTTTGGCAAGTGTCTGGCCCATATCCTGAGATTTCCATCAGTGCTGCATTTACACAATCAAACACAAGTTTTCGGGTTGATCTCCTTTGTCTTCGCCTGGCCTCGTGTAGTGTATTCTTCTCATTCAGATCAACATACTTTTCTCTTAGAGATGGATCCAAAGGGCTTTCAGTCGAATGCCACATCAATAAGAAGGCATCTGATTGCACTTCATCAAGGCCAGCCACCGTTAATAAAGTTTGAACAAAGGAGAACCATTCTTTTTCTTCTTCCTCTGTCCGCCAAGTGGATAAGGATGGTCTTAAAGGAACTGAACTGGCTGTATCTACGCAGGAATCGTTCCATGACAGAGTACGAGCAATTGATCCTATTGGAGGAGATTTGTCAATCAGATTGCACCTTATAGGGTCAACAGACAACTCACCACCTGCTAGATTTGATCCAAACAAAAAAAAGGTCAAACTAGAAGTTGCACATATAGCACATTATCAAAAACAAAAGGGAAAAATAGAGCTTTAGTGTCACTAGTTACATGATTTACCATGATGATCTGGCTTCGTCCTGCCAAAGGATATACATGCTGGATGTTCATCCTCTTCAAACGTTGTATCCAAAGCAGATATTGGACTAGGTTGGTCCTGGCTCTCGCATTGATTTTCCAAGGGCAAAGATTTTGATACAAACAGGCCAACCTGCTAAAAGTACAACATCAATGAGCTTTGAATTTCTTTGTAAGCAGTCAATTTGTGAAATAGTCATATAAATCCTATTACAGTTGGTACGACAGATTGCCCCCATAGATTGATAAAACCTCTTTAACAGAAATCACAAAAGAGGAAGAAAAAAAAGGTATGCAAGAAATTACAAGGAGACGAATCAAAAGTTGAGAGAACTCCTATTGCCTACTTTTCAGGAGACAGATGATAACCATCAAAACATAAGAACCAAAAAGTGGAAATAAACTGATTTTTGTTTCGGTAACCATCAAATTAAATGAACAGAAAATGGAACCAAACTGATTTCCCCTAATTAGTCCCATAAAACCACACTAAGGTATCACCCAGAAAGTGTTTCTTGAAAGAGGTAAGTACTTTACCTCAGGAGAAATTATGCCTTGCTCCCCAAACGAATTCTGGGAAACTAGTTTGCCTGGTGATTTGTGAAGATCGGCTGACGAGAACTCACGTCCCGGATCAACTTTTGCAGGACAATGTGAAGACTTAACGCCAGACTGCACTTCATTGTTGGATTGCAGATGGCGTCTGCTGTCTTTGCTTGGTTTTTTGTTCCTTGAGAACAACAGATTTTTCAGTGACAATTTTGTGCTTCTTGGTTTTGTTGTCTCTTCAGGAAGGTTGGGTTTTCCTGTCTCAGGACCTGGAACATCTGCATTCAACAGCGTACCGAATTCAGTCGAAGATACAGGAACAGATTTAGACCTCAAGAGGTTCCTTGGTGACTCATCAATGACTTCATCACAATTGGAATTATTCATCAAGTTGGAATTTGAAGTTCCAGGCTCTTCTTTGCTAATCTCCTGCTCCATTCCTCCAGCGTTCTTTGTGTCAGAAAGAGCAAGCATCTCACCTAATGTACTGGACCTTCTTCGCAGATGTCTATGTTCCGGAAAACTTCCATTAGAAGACACCATTGCCCATCTCTCTGAAAGTCGCTTCTTGGCTTCTCTAGAAACCGAAGATTCTGGGGAATAAGATGCACGGCTCAAGGAGGAGCAGGAATAAGGCTCAACAAATCTATTAATGTAATCCCAGGAGTGCCTAGAAACTGGTGATATGACTTCTGAATCACTGAGATTTCCTGCAACATACTCATTTTCAGACTTGTTAAATGAACTTTCATCACCAATGTAGCCATTGGAAGACATAGAAGAAAACAAGGTTTCATCCCTTCTGTGTCCACCAAGGTTTTCATGCATCTTCTGTGATATGGCCACTTCTCCTGAATCCTGTGCTTCATTATCCTCTATGTTTACATACTTCATTTCAGCTTCTGATACTCTTGGTGATGCTGAAGGTGGAGAACTTGCAGCCCTGCAGTTGTGTGTCTTGCTAAGACTTGGTTTCAACACCACTATCCTTGTCGGCTGAGCGGGATTTTCATCAATATTCCACCCTGGTGCAGGAGGGGAAATCAGACAATGGCTTTCGTCTACCCTGTTTCCCTGACCCACCTGGGTGGCTCTCTTCATCTCTTTTTCATTTTTGTTTCCTGATTCACCAAATCTACTATTATCCACCATTTTTGTTGGTCTAAGAACAGTAATTCGTTTTGTCTCAGGAGGAGGAGGTACGCATTTCAACTTTTGTAATTGCTGCGAAAACATTGGATTGGGTTCTTGCAGAAACTTGAGAAATAAATCTGTGTTGGAACTTAAAACGTCCAATGCTTCTTGGAATTCCTTAGACTGCCGAAGATTTCCATCTATAGATAAACATTTAGCTTCAATGAACTTCTGACGAACAAAAGCTACCTTCTTGTCAATACTGGTTTCGTCGTGTCTTGCCTTTTGGGGAGATTTGCTTCTCACACAGTTTATCTTCGTGGGTTGCTGCCAGACTTCATAGACATCTTTATATTCATTCTCTTCTGGGCATTGATGAAATTTCTGATGCATTTCTTCCATCAAAGATCCGTTTTCGTGCTGGCAATAACTGAAAGAGGAATCAGTATGACATCGAGAATGACCTCCAAAATGACTTTGTGTGGCTGAAACAGATCTCCGAGTTGGAAAAGCATCAAGGCCCATCAACTTGGCAACAAGACTAGGTGGGTTCTGACTAGAATCTATTTCATTGGACATTTCTTGGGCTATAAGCATCTTCATTGGTGTTCCATTTGATTTCCTGTTTGAACTGTTTCTCTTCAAATCTGAAACAATCTGCATGCACCATATCTGAGTATTAGTATTGAAGCCAAATTCTACAAAACCCAGCTCATCTTGCTTCCTTAATTAATATCATCTAGAGATAGTCTGAAAATATACCATTTTTTCCTCTATTTGATCCCCAGAAGGATACATCCTGACAACATCTGATTGGCTCCTCGAAAGAGAGCCTGCAGTAAGATGGACCAAGTCAACACAAAGATTCAATTTTACGGTTAGAATATTCAAAAACAATAAAACCAAATACTCAAAATCATCCATATGAATTCAAACTAGATTCAACTGTTCTTGCAGGAGGTCTTTATTTTATGCAAATGAAAAAAGCTCCAGATGGAGGCAGTCATATTCATGCACAGCCAACCCATACATCATATATCATTTTTAAACTTGGTAGGCGATTAGTCTTCAGCAAACAATACTATTTATGCACCATTCCCAAGTTTGAAGAGTCAACTTCACTAAAATGTTCTAATAAACACTCTTCATCACAAAAAGAAAAAAAAGAAGATGAAGAAGGTCTAACCGGAACAATGGTGATGTTTTTTACCTACAACACTTTCATTAGTGTCTTGTTTATGTGGTTCTCAATAGAGAGTTCAAAAATCAAAGATGGAACAAACACTAAGGAAATATATAGCAAAGAAGTTCATTAATACCATGTGGTTTATCTGTAAGAAGCTTGTTTCCTGCCACCCCAGAATTTAAATCGAAAAGGTTCACCATTCGTCCCAAGCATCCTGGAAAAGGTTTATCAAGATTGCAATTTTTTCCATTCTGAAACCCATTCATCTCACCACCTGAGACACACACAAAATTAACAATGTAATTCCACAGTGCTGCATCAATCCTTCTCTCATGAAACATTAATATCCAAAGAGTAGAGAATCAAATCCGAAATACTTTTAATTTTCGATATGCCAAATAAATAGGGAGGTGTTCAAGTCAGCAAACATAATACAACCATACAACATTGAAGCCATGAGTAGCAGGTACTCGGAACAAATTAGGAGAGAACAAGAACTTAAAGAACAAGCTTACAGGTATATGCAGAAAACCCAGAAGAGATAAGTAACATGATTTAATAAAAATGTTATCAACAAACTATAGTAGTCAAATCATAGAGAAAATCTAATATCAGACAATTCACCCTCTCATTCTGCTACGTCTAAAAGGAGACATAGATTTTCATACTTCAGTTATTCATGCCAAGGATCCCAATATGTGAAGCTACAAAAGATGCATTTTCTCCAACAACAGCTTCACAGCAAACTGAGGAGGGAGAATTATTAAAACCATTAAATAGGAATTTGGAAAAATAGCTCCCGGGTGGGAACTACTCCTTTATGATGCTGCAATGGCGTTATTGCTGTATTTCTATCAATTATTTTTGAAATATATAATTTTTCCTTTTAATAGATGGAATTCAATGAATTGACCAGGATAAACGAATGACAAAAAAATTAGCTTATTCAACCATTTGTTGCATACATTACACTGTTTAGACCTAGATTATACAGCTAGAAAATACACAAAAATCCATATGAAACTTCAGATCAACCAGTCAAGCAAAAATCATAACAAAAGCAGTAAAAAAAACGATATTTTTTTACGAAAATAACTAACAAACCAATCAGAGTAATTACTAGTGAACCCTGAAATAAAATAGACAGGAAATGACAGGCATAAACAACAAAACCTTAAAAAGCTAAAATCCGAAAAAAAGAAGAAAAGAGAACACGAAATTACAAAAAAGAGAAAAAACAAAGAAAATCTAATTCGAATTACCTTAGAAAAGATAGATCGGAAGAGAGTATAAAAATGGCAACTGAAAATGAAAACACTTCCAGTTATGCTAAAAAAAACTTCAATCAACGAAATGCAGGACCACTTGACAATGCCACCGCTGCAGGTTTCACACAGTAGGTGAAAAAATGCGTGAAAAATAACTTAGAAAAGCTCAAAATGTGGACACAGATCTACCGGTCATTTCATGGCAAAGAAGTCACCGGAAACTGAAAATTAACATTCCGGTGGGAAACTCGCCGGAGAGCCTTCATCAGCTCACACCGATCACGTTAATAGAGAGAGTAGAGAGAGGAAGTGAAGTAAAAAGTTTGTGGATTAATAAGAACACAAAATGAAAAAAGGTATACTTCATTAGTAAATACAATAAAATTGACCTGACAAGAAAAGATCCTTATGGTTTGGGATAATTGTATTTCGACCCCACTTCTTAATTATTTCATCAAAATTGCCCCCACATAAAACGCGGCTTGTATAGAGCTGGTAAGTATTAACAGGTGCACCGTCGAAGGGTTGTTGAATTTGTAAATTACACTTGCGGGTCCTCTGGCAGCTAGTTAAAGGTATGCGGGTACTAATACATAAATTATTATGTAAAATTTAATTATTCATAAATTTCTGCACAATTTATAAATATATTAATATAGAGATTTCTAAATTACACATCAAACATCGTATTAAATCATAATCTTAACCAATAATACTTTTCCAAATCGATTAGCAAACTATCCCTTATTGCATTATCAATTTAATCATTTTTTGAATTTAATGTTATGACCAATTTGGTAACAACAACATTTAGATTTCAGGTAAGTGAATCCATCAATTTAATGCATTGAAAACTAATACAATTAGGTGTATGCATGATTATGAGATAACTTCCACATTTATTTTCTCATTTTAGGAGCTTTAAATTAAGTCTAATTTTATAATATGACAATGAAATGAATAATTTGGGATGTCCAACAATACTTGTTTAGTTTATAAAATCAATGAATAATTTATCATTTTATTTATATTTTATTCTTGCTATTAAATATTACTTATTTTTCAATATTTAGATAACTCATATTTAATAAGGGTGATTTATTAAAATAACCTCTATAATTTACTACTTCTTAGTTTTTGTGTCAAGTTAATAATGGATAATTATTATTAGATAGAGGAAATAATTATTAATTGTTGTCAACACTTACTAAAAAATGTAATAAATAAAATTATTCAAGATTTGTATCCTCTCTTTTTTTCTCCTTAGTACTATTTTTTAGGACAAGTAGTACAATTGGTTGTTCGACAATGAATATTTACATCTCCTGACTGATAATCTGATATATATATATATGGAATCATTCCATTCGTTTTAATTTATATGATATAGTTTAACTTGATATGAAATTTTAAAAATATGGAAAAATTTCGCAATGTACCAGAATTACCTTAAAAAGGAGCACACTTTTGTGGACTTCTCCAAATAAGTGGAACCAATATGGATAAAATATTGATAATATCATTTAATATTTGTTAAATAATAAAATATGTTATTCTTTTATGAACTGATCAATTTTTTTTTATAAAAAAAATCATATAAATTAAGACATATGAAATAATATGCACTAGTTATTCACAGTTGAACACAAATATACATATGAAATAGTATGAACTAGTTAGTCACAGTTGAACACAAATATACATATGTTATATACATTTGTTTCTTATATATATATTTTGAATAAGCAACTACACTGTGCAAAATAAATATTTTTTTACTACACATCTCCCTCTAAACGTTTTCTTTAAAAAGGGAATAAGACGAAGATGTGTACATTTATTTCTTCACAATCAAGAGAATCTTTAACACAAAAGAACAAAAAGATCTCCAATGCAAAGGTGAGGGATCAATAGTTGTAGTACAATTATAAAGTAGTAAAATATAAAGGCATAGTATAAAATAATGGAATGCATATAATAAAGTAGTTTTTCTATGATTAGTTTCATAATGAAGCTTTTGGCTCATTTGTCCATTGACTTTGACAACTCGATTGCAAAATCTTACATTAGCTATTCATGACAGCTTTTTCAAGCATTATTATTCTACCAATTAAAGAGAAAAAGACACTTTTTTTCTATAAAAAAAAACAACCAAATAAAGTGGATTTTAGGCTAATTTCCAAATGATGGTAGCTTTACTTGTTGGTCCAGATAAATCAAGACCATATAATTGGGCTATAAATCTCAAAGAGAGACTTATGACCACAAACAACAAAAAGGGACCCCTCTTGCTTACCAAGTCACTCTCCATATTAACGTATCTTAATATTTTCAGTCAGTCGGTTATAAAAATTTCATTTGTCTAATCATAATAATTTATAATTATTGTCGGTCTGTATTATATAATAATTATATAATAGTATAAAGTTATATATTAATTACTAGTTAGAATTTATATAATAACAATAATAACATATTCAGCAAAATCTCTCACATATGAGATTTGAAGAGAATGGTATAGGCAAATTTTATCTTTACCTCGTAAAGACAAAAAATAGTTTCCGCAAGACCATTAATTTAATTATCACATATGATGAATAAAAGAAAAATGATATGCATAAATAAAAAAAGGCATACAAATAATAAAGAAAGAATCACATAGCAATCAGACTAGCTAAAATTTATAATAACATAAAATTTTATTTTTGGTTATAAGCTTCGATGGGCTAATGTGTAGACAACGCACTAATTATACTTCATCAATAGGTAGATAACTTAGTTTCTCATATATTACTTTATTAAAAAATACAAATATATGTCTAATAAAATAAAACTAGTTGGCTCTATTTAGGCCACCAGTTATATGTTCAACCCGGTATGGATATAATCATACTATAATAATGAGGATTCATTTCTTAGCTCCACTTAGCTGACATTTGCCTTTCATGTTTTTTTTTTTTTTAGAAAAAAGAAAATTCGTACCACCATCGCGCATGTTTTGTCTATGATAAGGTGTGGATTGTTCCCAATGAGATGTAATAAAATATTATTTAATTTTTATTTTTTTATTTTTTGCGTTCAAGTTTTATAAATTGGCAATATAAAGAATTATTGCTCCAAATATAATATAACGCTTTATAAATTACAACATACTTATACTTTATCATTTAACTAAGTTACCAATCACTTCCAACTAGATATATCTATTACTCTAAGTGATTTGAATCTATAAATATTTTTACGCCAAAAAAGTTAATTGCACTATCTTAATGCAAATTATAGTTTTTGTTGGTTCAATTAGTTTAGCTAGCGTTTAGTCCCAAGTTCTCAAATATTCTTGACAAATTATATTAAGGTGAAGTTTCACCATGTGTTTGACCTTAAATTTTTCCAAAAAATATGATTTATACACATAAGATCTAAAAGTTATTAAAATACTCGTAAATCTATATTATTATTTTGTAATGAATATGTTCCATTAAAAAAATAACCTTATAATATTGTTTATAACAATCAACAATAACAAAAGACAACAAATAAGCAAGACAATACATTAAACACATACTAAAGCTTGTCATTAATTCAGTTATAATTATATTGGGTATTTTTTTATAAAATATAAAAGTTAGGGGTAATTTTGGATTATTTAAAATTTCCAAATATTGAAACTTGGCCCAAATACTAGTTTTTTCTAGTATTTGGAAACCTGGGATACTTGACAAATATATTTGCCAAGTTATATGACCAAACACCACTTCCCAAGTTTTCTCTAAATATTCTTAAAGTCAAACGAGTTAATTAAGAGTTACTCTTGAGAGGCCCAATGATTTAAGCTTGAGACTTCGATCTCAAGTTTAAAACCTCTAACCACCAAAAATAAGGGTACAAAAGATAGCAACGGGCAGGTTTTCCTTTCAACAAAACTTTGTCAAGGGGTGTATATATAGTCATTTTATATTATGACTTATTAACCACTGTATTAATTTTTACATTTAGGTAGTTGAATGCCTACTGCCTAGTGCCTACTATTGAACACACGTGCAAGTGAAAACGATTGCATTAATGTCATTTCTAGCTAAGTTGAACAAGTTATTAAGTACTATTACTCTTCAACAATACGAATTCACTATTAACTTGATATAATTTTTAAGAAATTATAAATAAAAGGATAATTTTACTAATATATCACCCTTTGAATATAATAAATATAATATCTTAAAAAATGTAATAGGAAAATGATTAATTAATAATAGGATATATTAGGAATTAAATGTAAAATTATTCATTGATTTCATAAAGTAAACAAGTATTGTTGGACATCCCAAAATAACATGATGTACAACTATTAATGGATGGAGCGAGTAATAATTTATCTATATTTTCAGCATTAGTCTTCTAGTTCTATTTAATATTTTCTCATCTTTTGTGGAAAATTAAGGCCAAGGGAGATCTAAGTCTATCTAATGAAGAAGCTGTCCCTTTCTCACGGATTTGCCGTGACTTTTTCAAAATGAAAATTAACAATTAGTAGTATTTCCTATTAATCCGTATTGTTGCATGCAAATAATGACATTAAATATTCCTAAATTTTATGCTATTAGCTGATGCAGCAAATGTCACCTTCCTGATTTCCTATTAAAAAGGAATTAGAGCTTTTTGGTCCCATTTTTGGGCCTTTTGGTCAATATTGGTAAGAGTTGGTACACATGCTTATTGAAGAACTAATTAACACAGATAATCAAACAGCAAAAGGAGCCAACGGCACAAGGATCTTGATGCCGATATATACATCCAAGTGGGAAGGATGTTAGAGGTGAGTAAAATGACCAAATATAACACTCACGGGAGTACCATTAGACTATGAAAGTAATTGATCACCCAATAAATGGATTAACTAAATAAAATATAAAAAAAATCAAGAATTATGATTTCACATTAGTGACGAGAGAGTTGTTCAGATGATAAGCACAAGATTATGAATTTGAGTCACCAAGAGAGCGAAAAGGTGGGAGGAGAGGTAGAATAAATAAATTAGTGAGAGTCTTCCCACAATAGACTTGGGTGAATTCCCATTCCTTCGCCGACCCCTAACGCAGTGAAATTTTTTTTACTAAAAGAAGCAAAAAAAGGGCAATGGGCTGAATCTTATTCGAATTGAAAAGGTACTTGACCAAAGCCAATTTGATTCCACCTTGTTCAAAAATTGCATCTATAGTTAAAACGCAATAGTATAATAGATAATTGATGAACTTAAACGAAGAAAATGATCTCCCTAAAAAGATTTGTGTGTGTTTTTTTACAGATCTCATGAGTAACTTTTTTTACTAATTACCTCTGCTGAAAGAAAGTCATGTAATTAAAAACATTCAGCATGGCTTTCTTTCTCGAAAAATGAAATACACGCAAAAGGACATGCCTAATTTTTTTAAAAAGCATTATTTTAAGCTCAAAAACGGCAAAGCTAAAAACACCTTTTGATGCACTGCTAGAAACTGAGTAAAAATTCGAATAAAATAGTTCATTGTTAAGAATAGTACGTAAAAAGGTCAGCTTGTTCGTATGCTTTAATCTTTAAATAAGCCAATAGGATTAGGATTAATACTGACTAAAGAAATGTTTAGGCACAGTGCTAGGAGACATTATGAGAAGGATTCTTTAGATGCCAAGAACCAAAACTAATAAGAGCTGATAAGTTCGACAAATGAGATTGACAGACATTGTAAAAGGGGACCACTGTAAGATTCGACACATGTTCTTACACATCTTTTTTTTTCTATGCTTATTCTATATTCCTTCTTGTAATTGACATTTCACTGTTGACCTCCAGCTTTCGAGAAGGAAAACGAACAAAAAACACACTGCAAAATCATATTCAAATACTTGACTATTCTTTTGCTCTATAATTAATACCCCCATTAGGGGTTAGGAGCAAGAATTTAGAACAAAGACAAAAATGATTTTGAGAACTGAAAGGTTACACAAATTTATGGAAAGGTGTACAAGTCAAATTGGAAGGCTTCTAACCATTTTTTATGATTGTGATGTTTGAGTTAGTTAAATGCATATCAATTAATTCTATGAGATACCTTCCACCAGCATAGGTACCAAGTACTCTGTCCACCAAACAGATCACAAATGAAAACGAATTACTAGTGTTTTTGACTCCTTAGAATTTAAACTTAAGACCTCATAGTTTCCAACACACTTTATTGACCGCTAAGTCTCACCAAATGCACTACAAGATAATATAACACACTTGGCTATTCTTTTGCTATATACAATCTAGTACCCCATAAGGAGTCGGCAACAAGAAATTCAAGCAAAGACAAAAGGGGTTTTGAAAACTGAAAGGTTACACTAATTTATGAACTGGTGTATAATCAAATTGGAAGGCTTACAAGAGGTCTCGAGTTCGAACTCGGGGCATCATGTCACGTTTGATAGGGAATACCCTAGCCTAAAAATGGAACTTTATGGTGCAAATCCGGATGTGCTAGGCTACAAAGCGGGTATCTGATGCCAGATGAGAAACCAAAAAAAAAAATTTTTGGAAGGCTTCTAATCATTTCCCTATAAAAACTTATCATTAGAAACCTCCAAATTAGATACCCCTACTCATAACTTTCGCCACCCTTGCATGATAATTCAAAATTCAAGCAAAGACAAAAATGGTTTTGAGAACCGAGAAAGAGTACAACCAATTGTATGAAATGGTATAGAACGAAATTCGAAAGCTCCTAAAAGTTTCCCTATACAAACAAGTTGTACTGTAATGAGAAATTACCAACCCTCTAGATTTGGATATAATTACTTGTAGCTTTCACTCTCCTTGCCTTTTCCCAGTTAAACAGGCTACGCAATGTCACATTCTATGGTAAAAGAAAACTAATGAGTAAGTGTTGTTCAGAAAGTGCCATCAGTAAATGCTATATATACTAAATACCTATTCTCTAGTAATCGAGAAATCCCTGAGGTCCTAGTATTGCAGGATAAGAGAATTGGTAGTTGGTGGATAATGGACCTGCCCCTCTATCCTTCTCCACTAACATACTAGGCTTTTGTCTGTGGCAGGTTTCAAACCCATGATGTGCTTCTTGTCCACACACATCATGCGTTGCATTTTTATCTCTAGACCGACATCCTGGGGTGGAAGTATAGATACCTATGAGACATTTGTTTACTTAGTGAATGAAACCTAGGAAAGCAAAATACCAGAACTACTAAGTTTTTTTATTTGCAACCTCAAAAACCAATTTCCTACTAATGCCCAGCTACAGACCTTAATTTGGGGAATTACCTGTTTCCAAGCCAATCAAGTCATTTGTTACCATTAAGCATTATGTATCTGATATTGAATGCTTCCAGAATGGTGACCTGCACATAGTAGACTAATGGCATGCTAGTGCAAGAAACACCCCGAAATTAACAATGTTTTCCTTGGTGGAATTCCATTCTGTTGGAAAAAAAGAAGAAAATATATTTGGTTTTGAACTATATGTATTTACATGTTCCTGCATCTCAAGCATAACATAAGTCTAACAAGGCCACATGAAGGATAATCATGGAGAAAGAACATACCTTCAGTGGGTTAGGGGGCAATCCTGCCATTCCATCATATGATAATAGGACCCACAGAAATTTATGAGAATCCTCAGCTCCATGTCCATTCATCAGAATGATCAGGGGAAATTTCTTCAACAGATGTAATCCAGCTTGAATTATCAAGTAATAGAGATCTGCCACTTGCTTTGTCAGAAAACACTTCAGAGTTGCACGAGAACCAAATGTCAGAGTTGAGTGCACGTTCAACTGATTGAGGAGCAATTTCTCTTGGGTTTGAATCATATAAGCTGTTTTTGATCTCCTCTTGTGTTAGACCAATTGAATCTTCTATATGAGGCAGTATTAAAGCATTATAAGTTGATAAACCCTTCTGCAATGGGGAACTGGCTGCTGATAAGAACTTCCAGCCAAAAGTATCCAAGGCCATTGGCATGAGGCCATCAGAATCACAATGATGCTTCTCATGATTACTTAGATATGGGATGATTGCATTGCTGCTTTCAAATGGATTCTCAGGATTATGATCTTCCAGAAGATCTTGCTCCTCTGAGCTACATAGCAAGGGTAGATCAAACCGGTCCATTCTTGCAACTGCATATTCTTCATGTTCAAGAGTCGTTCCAAATTCCTTGGAGCAGATGTCAGTTGGAAAGAGTTTCTTATGAAAGCTTGTTGAACAAGAATATGGCAGCACATCAGAATATCCAGAGTTCATAAATAAAGACGATGAACACAATGCCAACGCATCAAGCTTCTTTTCTGTACTCTGCTGCTGGTAATCAACGTGCCATGAGGTGGCTATTGGTGAACACAATTTATTCCCTCTGATAGTAGTAATGGCTAATACAGGATCATTTTTCTCCTCATTGAAATCCCAATCTAAGAATAAGTCTTGTGCTCCTCTACTTACAGGTATATCTGCACTATGAAGTCTATACGGTAGGAAATCAGCAAGCCCATGATGGTCAAAGGATAATGAAGGCAATGAATCACTCTGATCCCACAAACTTATAGTTATTTTGTTGTTTGAAATTTGACTATTACCTGCATCTTCATAGTGCAACTCTGGGGGAACTCTCTCCTTTGGCCTACCAAAGAAATTACTGGGACAGCAATCACTCTGGCTCATCCAATATTCTGGTGCCATAACATGTTCTATGTGCCTTGAAGGAGGTCGTGTCTTTGCATGATCTGGCTTAGCATTTGCAAGTGAGCTCGTACTTGCTATTTCCCCTTTCCTGACCTGTGAATCCCAGAAATTACTGGGACAGCAATCACTCTGGCTCATCCAATATTCTGGTGCCATAACATGTTCTATGTGCCTTGAAGGAGGTTGTGTCTTTGCATGATCTGGCTTAGCATTTGCAAGTGAGCTCGTACTTGCTATTTCCCCTTTCCTGACCTGTGAATCCCAGAAATCCTGAAATTTCAAGTAAGAGAAGTCAAGAAAAATAAAAGAACTTAAAACTTATATAGTTGCTGAAAAAGCTAAGAGATCATACTTCATCCTCATTCCTTCCAGGAAACAGCCGCCTAAGAAGTGCAGAAACCAAATCAAACCTGGAAACCTAAGTCAAGTTAAGATGGAACTTATCAACATACAAAAACAACTGAAAACGTTAATCTGGTTGACCTTTCAGAATTGAGTTTTTGGACGTCAAGAAACAGTTTATTTGCCCGCTGACAAAGTTTCTGCCTCTTTGCTGCAAAAATCCCATTACCAGAGTACTGGCTCCCTAAGAATGATAAGGAAGACGTAAATGTCTCTGAACAAATGTTTATGTTTACATCTAAGTCTAATCATATGCCCTGTTAACTGCTTAAAAGCAAGCACCATAACCAGCTGACTGAGTTTAGTAAAACCAGTCAGCTAACGTAACAGCAGAACACAGACAAAACAAGATACAGATATGATTCCCCACCTTATACAATGGAGCACATATTCAAACAGACAAGGTTCTCATTCTTGTTTCAGCATGGCTGAAAAAGCCTCCTCTTGAGGTATTGCTAGTGTGCCAAAAACTATGGCCATAAGAGTGCTAATACAAGGGAACACGTGGGAGATTGACCTTAATCTAGCTCAAACGACTAAAAGATTATGTTGAGAAAGAAAGAATAACAGCAAGTTTTGGTCTTAGAGTGAAGAATCCGGTAGTATCGTTCCCTAGCTATGTTGCTCGAACTCTTAAAAAATGTCATAAGGTGTGTGTCAGCAACACAGGTGCGGCATCATTTTTGGAGAGTCTGAGCAAATAGTTCCCTAGTGTTTCGTTTTCCATCTTTTCTTGGATAAATATAAATGCTCACAAATGAAGCAGCCATTCTAGTTCTTCCCATATCCATCTCACAAGGCAATAATTATCCATAGAAAGGAAGAGGTGAGGGATTGATAGCGTAATTATGCATTCAGTATCTTAAGTGAAGAATCATAGCTCCCGAGAGAATTGAATATAACCTGAATTATGTGATGGACCTGCAAGGGGTGACAGCAGCAAATTTGAATATACAGGAGTCACTACAGTTGGGGGTGAAAAGTACTTAAGTTTTGCCTCCTTGGATATGCCTGCATTTTGGTGTACCATGAAGATCGTCAAAATTAATGAGGTTGACCAAACAGAGTCAAGATGCTTATATTACTTGTACGCGGTATAATCTGCTTCCTACCTATGACACCATCAACAGGTGAAAAGGACTGGCATTCATTAGTCTGATGTTCCTTTTCAACTTGAATTGGGATTTTAACATCCTTATTTGGGCACTTCAGCACGTTGTATGTGCTCCGTGTGTCTGCACATTAAGCATAATTAGCTAAATCCTTCAAATAAAAGGTGGTTTCGGAAAAAAATAAAGCAAGTTGAAATTTGCTTAACGCTTTTGGGGAAATCAGAAAGTTAACTAATTAGAAATCAAAATGCAACCCACCTGAGATACAATTACTAGGTTGAGTGATCTTGGATAGTCTACTCCCTCTATGGAGAAGATCTGAATTGCTATGGCCAATGTTCTTTTTCAACTTCTTGAAGAAAGCATACTCTGAAGTTTTGGGAGTATCAGCTGCACTAACAATACTATTATTACTTGTAGAATTTAGAGGGATATAGATGAAGTAGTTAACATCTTCTGAAATAATAAACTGATTAGGACATAGGTAATAAAAAAAGAAGTACTCAAGGAAAGAACAATCTTACAATTGGGGTTACGAGCTGTACGATATTTTTTGGACAATGTAACTCTTCCAGCATTTGGAAGAGGATCTGCTTCGTTATCTGGGGATGCAACCTTTTTGTCCTTGATCACATCTAACAGTGAGAAATACTACAAATGTCATGTATAGGTGGGGGGATAAAGGGTGGGTACAGGTCAAATATCAAGCACAAAATTGTTAACACGATAATAAATGAGATATAGGAAAAAATGGCCATACAAATCAAATCAAAATGCAAGAAATGAACGAAACCATACAAAATCATATATCAAGATAATGAATTAATGAAATATCCATGGTAAGTCCAGCTACCTCTATTTAGTCCGAAAGCACAGCTGATATGTGGTTGCTGAGTACAGATACTTGCCAGGATCTTAAATGACAGGTTCATAGCATCTTTACTACTGGTAAAATGCCATTGACGTGAAACACACAACATAAAAAATGGCAAACAAGAGACTTCATTAATAAGGAAGAGGATTTATAACACCTCCTTGCTTACATCAGGACTCTAATAATTTGAGGTTAATCATAGAAATTTTATTGTAATCACGTACAAATCAATTATATTCACTATTCATCTGGTTTGGCACAAGCTACTTCTTCTTAGCAAGCTTATGAATGAAATGAGCTTCAAGACATATTTGTACTGCTATAAAGAGTAAGATACTAAGGTTTAAATGGAGACACATGGACCCCAACTTGAATTAGACATAGTTGCTATTGCAGTTGCAATTAATAAGATACCATGCCCAAGCAAATGACAGAAAAAAATGAAAAAATAAAATCCAACAAATAGGTGAAGCTATACATGCAATCTGACATATAATATCAGCACACCATTGTTGAATAACAACTACGACCAAATAATCCAAAATAAAAACACACAATCCTGAAAATGCACCAAGGATCTCAAATCATTCACATTCTTAGCATCTCGACAGGTTCCGCTTAACATATTGCAGCTGATAAGAAGCCTATCAGCTGCAATACAGCACAAATAAGGAAAAAGTTAAGAGTGTACGACCTTCTTCATATGTGGTTGGACTATGATCGTTTGAAGTAGCCTCGAGTCAAACAGGTGAAATTGAAAATTTTCAATGTGACTCATCCAAAGCCATCTATTCAATATGTATAAGCTATTTTATGATTGGCAATATCCAAGAAGTAACTAAATCCAAAATAACTCGCCTCTTGTAAGTCATTATTCTAAAATTCAGTGCAAACTGCGAACCCAGAAGACTTGTCACTTTTTGTGTGACAAATAGTTCCAACTTAGTATAAACATATAGTTTGGAGAAGTTCTAAATTATATTTATATTGTTCGATTCTAATGCAACAGGTTCATCCACCCACATTTCTGCAGTAGCAGACCATACGCATACCATTTCACAATCAATCACGCCAATAGTTATAAGTGGATCAACAGATTATGAACCGTTAACTGGAAAGCATATCTTAGAAGAACCAAAACAAAAAAATAGTCTATGAGATTCAAAAAAATTAGTAGGTCGATCAGCCAGAAATGAAAAATTAAGTTCGGAAATAATTTCAAGTAAGTGAATGCAGAACACCAGAAAATTCGTCACTATGCTTGCGGCAATAACTTCCATCTTTAGTATAAATATATAGTTTGGAGAAGTTCTAAATTATATTTATGGTGTTTGATGCAAGGCAACATGTTCATCCACAGATATTTCTGCAGTAGCAGATCATATGCGTATCCATTTCACAATCAATCACGCCAATATTTAATAGATGGATCAACATATTGTATAAGAACCTAAACGAGAAACATAATCTATGAGATTCAAAAAAACTGGCAGATCGATTGGCCGGAAATGAAAATTAAGTTCCGACTTAGTATAAATATATAGTTTGGAGAAGTACTAAATTATATTTCTAGTGTTCGATTCAAGGCAACAGTTTTCAAATGCCGACATTACTGCAGTAGCAGATCATACACGCATACGATTGCGCAATCAATCAGGCCAATATTTATAACGTGGATTAACACATTATAAACCGGTAGAAGAAACTAAAACCGTAGAAGAGCCAAAACGAGACATAATCTATGAGATTCAAAACAACTGGTAAATCGATCAGCCGGAAATGAAAAATTAAGTTACAAAGTAATTGTCAGTACCAAATCGGTCATCATCATTGAGGCGCTGATGTTGAGTGATGTTTCCAGCCGAAGAATTCAGGATTTTTGGTGGATTATCAGCGGATTTGAATCTTCGCCTCATTATGTTGTGGTGATTTTTGGTGGATTATCAGCGGATTTGAACCTCTTTGATTTTATGAAGAAGACGAGAGGGAATTTTAAGCGCCAAAGCGGTTCAATTTACGCGGCTGGGCTTGTTGGATTGGACTTGGAGCATATTTATTCAGGCCCAATTATCCTCATCACGAAATTTTTAATTTTTTGTTCCTAATTTGCATTTTAATTATTAGTGTTTTAGAAATGAAAAAAGAAAACACTAGTTTTAAAGAAAAATCAATTTTCAAAAGAGAGTCTCCACTTAATTTTTAAAAGAAATCAAAACTTATAAATCGGATAGTAACTGGGTAAATAAGTAAATAACTGCCAATAAAGAATAACACAAAATAAGTAATTCTCTACTTCAAGTCCATTTTCTTTTTATTTCTTTCTATATATGATCTCTGCCCTCTAATTAATTTGCAGTTTTTTCGTGGTAATTGCCAAAGCAATTGCTATGTTCCTTTGATGTGTGGATGGCAAACAATAAAGTATTTGACTAATTCTCGATTTTTATCACCTTCTGCAATATCTTTTCCAGAAGGAGCTTTCTACTTGATCTTTAAACGCTTGCACGAATAAATTTACATCTTGTAGTTGACCAAGATGGAGTGAAGTGCTCAAAATGGAGTGACATGAAGAGTGACAATTCATATAGCTGACCAACTTGCTTGGGGATTGAGTTGTAGTTGTTGATTGGAACTAAATAACTTCAGTGGATACTTCTTGCTTAAATTGGTTTACTGAGTTCACTTTGTGGTTAACTTTTAGATGAAAACTGACAACTGATTGAATTACATTGATTAGTGGCAATTCCTGGCAGCGGACACCCTTTGCAACAAGTTAGTAGCAGAGTTATTTCGTGGTAATACAGCATTTTAAACAATTTGCATTTGAACATTTTCTTCAATATATTCTTTATGGCATCTTCTTAGCATTGATACCCTTTCATTCACCATGTCATGTTGATATCTTACTTTCCCACTGCAATAGTTTTGAAGACTAAAAACTTAGACAACCATTATTAGTTGATATTTTCAGTTGGAGTTTGTTCTTCTCGTCAGTTTGAGCAAGAAAATGATGAAAAAGGTCGCAGGTGCTGGCTGATGTTTTTACCTATAGAAACACTTAACTGGAAGCTGAAGATTCTCAAATCAGCTGCATCTTTTGTCAGAGCTCAGACTGACTCTCGTGGTAATTTGATGAAAGAGAGATTTTTAAATGCCTGCCTCAGCGGAGATGGTTGATTTTCTCTCTCTTGTCATCTTTACAAGAAGTTTATTATTAATACTAGAATTGTTGTATTCTTTTCTTATTCCGAACATTTTGAGCAATATCCAATTCAGGTAGCTTTTGCGACTGCCACAATGTGGGACTAAGAGTCGTATTGCTATGCAGTGGAAATGATCACTTGATACCCAACCCAGAGGAATCTGAGAAGCTACGCAAGATGCTTCCAAACTGTGAGATCCGGAGGCTGTCTTCTTTTTCCAAACCCTTTCAGACACAATTCCTCTTTCTTTCCACATATTACTTTTGCTCTATACCATATTCATAACTGCTTATGCAAATGGTAATAGTTCTTTGCTTAGAATAATCTTTGTGAACAAAAACAACAAAACAATGCAGAGAACTATGCATCAATATAGATAGATGGAGAAAAGAAAGAACACCCCTTAGTGACTGAAGTCCCGTTGAGGTTGTTTATTCAATGAAAAAAAAAAAGAAAGAGGAAAACAAGAAAAAGAAAGTGCCTTTTTAGTAAGATGGAGAAAAGAACACGCCCCTTAGTGACTGAATAGGCTTGGAAGTGAAGTAGAAGATGGGACCTCAAGGATCTGTTATGGGAAGTGATATTGTTGATGGTTACGACTACTTCACACATATAAATGAAAGTGACCTGTTCCACTTTCATTTAAATCCAATTCCATCCACAAAGTTATCGAATTGTATAGTTTCTCTACTTTTTTTGGTGTATATAGATCAGATTATAGATTTGATAGGAATTCTGTAATTATCCCTTTTTGGAGCTTAAAATGCTGAAGAATTCAACCTTACCAGTTTAAAAAAAAAAGATATGCTCCACAAAAGATAGCCAGCATATACTTGCCTCAGTGTTTCATAATTTCTTTCTTCCAAGAAGGAAAATTAATTGCTTGATATGCTGAAGTCTAATCTGTAAGAGATGAGGTCTATATGAGAGAAACATAATTTGAAAGGCTCGTCTTACTTATTTTCACATTGTGCTTATTAGTAAAATATGTTGTTGAAATGTATAATTTAGCTCTATTCATAACAAGTACTTGACATAATTAATGAGATGGGAACACTAAGTGTATAACTTCACACCTTCATATTTAATGGTATTCCCTCAATTGTGTTTTCTATAGAAAAATTGACTTTCACTTTCCTTTCTTTCCGATTTATATTCATTCCTAATTAGTTTTCCCATTTCCACTTCGTTGCAAACTGAGATACTTTTATCTCTTTGTTTGACTACTATACTTTCTTTATTTTTCTCTTTCTGATGAATATCTTATTATTTGAATTGTTTGATTTTTATTTGTTCTATCAGTGAATCATCTTCTGAGGTTTGATGAATATACTTGGCCTTTTTTTTTTACAGGATTTTACATGCATGTTATTATTGTTGACTCGGAGCGCACTTGAAGACCCAGAAGAAATATTTGGAAGAATCCAAAAATACAAGGTTTAAGAAGTGACTGTTACTATTAAGTGCAGTCACATTGGCGCAAGTCATCCAGCACGTATGTCTTCGAGAATTTTCGACAGGTAGGTGAAATTCTTTATTTTTTCTCTTTTCATATTTCCATTTTCCACATAGTTAAACTCTGTTTTAGTTGTTTTCAAATACAGAATTTTTATTCAATTTCTGTTAAAATCGGAGTTTGAGGTGTAATTTGTCCCATCTATCTTTATTCTTGCTGCTTTATTTTTCTTTCCTTATAATAATAGCTTCTTCATATGCATGTCTCTTTTCTATAGGTCCATCGGATATTATGATCTCAGGAAACAGTACAATGGTCAACGATGGGGGCTTCAGAGATCTTGGATGGATTTTGTTATTTTGTATTGATATTCAGAAGGGCTAAAAGGGTGTTCTTTAGTAACCTGTTGTTTGGATTCTTTAAAAATGTCTTAAAACAAAATGTTTTTTAACACATACGTTTCAGATTTGTCAAAAGTAGTGTATTTTTGAAGAATCCAACACGGATGAAAAGTGAAGAATTTGCGGACCTAAGGTGTAAACAGAAATACACATCAAGCAATTTATGTTTCTCCATGTGTTACATTTTTATTCTTCTAATATAAACAAGATGATTCTATGCAAAACATCTTAAAATTGATAGCAGATCATTGGGCCCGTGCCCATCTAGTCATATAATCTAAGAATCATGTTACTAATGCAAATTGATATTATCTAAATTAAAATTACCCATGGAAAGTATCACAAACAACTAGAAAGAAAAAGACCACATATTGCTACTAGAATACTATCCAATATTAAAACCACATGCTTAGACCTAAAGAATTATAGTAAAAAATCTAACAACCAACAACATAAAGTAAGAGTTAAAAATATGGAAAGAAATGCATGGCTATGAAATACTGTAAAAGGGTACACAACTATGGATTGGAGGAATTAAGGCCATTATTCATACGTATCAATGGAGAACTATGGAAGCATCAATAAAGAAGAAAACTAGCCGCTAGCTCTCCATAACAATCAATGCAATATTTGCTAGAAACAATGAGCATGGCAGTAACTAAGGAGATTAGAAGACTGAACAAGAGTGGGATTTTTAACACTTGTAAAGAAAGACGGCAGGCACAGGCAACAGAACATAACAATCAATCGATTTAAAGCTTAAACAAAATATGTATATGACTATATTCACTTGCCACTCTATTTAGAACTGAAGTAATATGTCTACTGATGAGAGAGGAACATTGTATTTTTTGGCATCCTAACAGATTGACTATTGAAACTCAACATTAACCAAATTATTTGGATCATAAACATAGACAAGATATGGCCATAGGTCATGAAACTAATGGAGAACAAGGTAAAAACTCGCTTTAACAAAAGGAAAACAACTTATGCTGCAAGACTCGACTCTATGGCAACTTAACTTGGATTGACAAAATATAATAAAATATGCATTTCCATAATTATCAAGTAGTAGTGAAGTGACATAGAACAATGCAACTTTCCGAAGAGGCATATCTAGCCTAAACAGTGAGCAACAAACCGATTTAAGAACTGGCAACAAATACCTATCTCACCAAATCAAACATGGATCTAAAGATAATGAGTTAAAGAAATAGGATGCATAAGAGTTGAGAGTTTTCACTCATCCGAGCCTGACTCTTCGAGAGATGCTAAAGAACAGTCCCAAAGATAAAACTATTTCTCATTAAAACAGGTCCTCAGCTATACACAGAAACTGTATATCATGTATTAAGATGAAATTAAAGTAAGTGAGTGCAAGAGAGAAAAGGAAGTTGAAAGAACGAAAGATATAGGCAAATAAGAGTAATTTTCTACTAAACTTTGCATCACGGCCTAAGAGAAAACGATGGAGAAATACCAAAACCAATGACTATAAACAACTAGATAATCCTTTTATACTCAGCTAAGATCAGAATAAGAAAATGAACCATGAAGAGTTTATGGTCGAGCAAAAGTGAGATCTAATATGATAACAACTAACACTAAACTACTCCAAAACAGAATGTATACACAGATAACACATATAAAAAGAAAAGATATTACTAGCTAATACTCATTAACCAAATCCTAACATATGGAGACCATAACAAGGCTAAAACATAAACAGAACACAAACACAGCCAAGAACACATCATAAACAGAAAGGCTTTACCTCTTTACGGGCAGCGAACGGAGAACAATGAGCAGAGAAGCAGCTTTCCAGGACCACAACGAGATTCCGAGAACTCCGGCGAGCTCCGACGATGCGTGAAAGAAGAAATAGAACTAAAATAAAACTCAAGTCCTTTTGGATGCTATTTGACAATGCTTTTTGTTCAAATATTAGCTCTCTATCTGCAACCTTATAAAATCTTTGTTTTCTATAAACTATGGTTCTCTCTATCCTTGTATCAGTGCAGAATGACCCCCCGCCCTCTCCAATGAATGGAAAAGAGGGTATTTATAGAATAAATTAGCGCTCGATTATTGGGGGGGGGAGGGGGGGGGGGAGCTAAGAAAAAAAAAGGATAGGAACAACGGTCGATTTTTTAAATCCCCACTCGGAAATCTCTGCTGCTTGTACTCAAATTCCAACGGCTAAACAACAAGAGCCGTTCGATCTTTACGCTAGGACGAGTGAATCGTTGATATCGCTCCATCTAGCACTGACACTTGTACGAATTATCGAAGGAGTGAGGAAGATGACGGGAAAATGCAGCGTACTGTCGCTGCTGCTTTCCGTGTATTTTGACGGAATTATTGACGTCGTTTGGAGACGTTGCTTCTCTTGTGAAGACGCCGCTTCATCGCTGTGTATTGGAATTGTTTTGTCGGTTCTGGGTTTTACCGTTAGAATGAGCTGCTGGAGTTAACGTCGTTGGCTTTCGATGCCTCTGTTTGTTATTAACGTTAAAAGAAACGTTGCTGGGTTCTTTGTTGAAGAAGATAATTGGGCCGGGCCGGCTGAAGTTAGAATTGGGCTGGAAGGTTGGTGGTTGCTTGGATTTTGGTGTTGAAGAAGTGGGCTGCTGGAAAATTGAAAGAAAAGGGCCCAACACTTGGTCTACAAATCGGTTAGATTTGTAATTAATAAAAGGGCCAAAGGGTTACAAACTTAACCAATAAGTTGAGAAGTTAGCCAATTTGAGTTTAATTAACAAATTCGACTAAAACTTAAATAGGACGAATTAATATAATTAATTAATGAGTTTCTTAATCTTAACGAAACAAAATAATCAACTTAATTATAAACTAATTAATTCAAAAATATTAATTATTATATAACTAAACTAATTAGTAAAATATTTAAACAAAACAAAATCTTTTTGAGATGATTTTTGAATATCCATAAAATGTACTAATTATATAAAATATATATTTTATTGAGAAATTATAAAATTGACAAAATTACACAAAATAACTTGAAAAAATATTTTGAATTTTTATAAAACTAATTATTCCAAATCGTTTGAAATTAAAGAATCTCAAAAACTAATATATATTGTGGAGGGTCAAAATTGAGTATCAACAACTAGTTAATTCTGATTTTGATCCTTTTGATATACTCATAATACACGAGTAATTAGGTATTCAAATGGTTATAGTTCTTTTACATTGGTTTTCTTACTATTTTCGGTGCTAGTATCGCTTTATTTTTTTAACATTTTCACCATAGCTTCTTTACTCTAGTTTTGTTTCTTAAAACGTATTTTCTAAATTATTATTATTTTTGAGTTGAGCTTTATCATAAAATAATCTCTCTATATAAGGATATAAACAAGATTTACGCACATTCTAACCTCCCCAAAGACTGGTATAACTACATCTAATATGTTATTGTAGTCGATCACCCAAAGGCCCACATTATTAGGACATTGACTGGTAATATATTCCCAAAAAAGAGTGAAAAAATATATGAAGAACAAAAAGTAAAGACAAAAGAGAAGTGATGACATTATCCAAAAGAAGGGGATATGGTAACGACGTGGCATCTTCCTAGTGGTTAGAGCAATAGCTCCACGCCATAACTTCACTCGTCGTCCAGGAAAAAGATATCCCCCCAATTAACTCTGTTTTGTTTTTGCCTTTTTCTTCATCAAATCATCAAACAATCCCCAAAATTCTCAGAAACGAAGTAAGAAAATTAAAGCATATGGCAAGTTGTAACATGGCTTCTGCTGCATCAAGTTTTTTGGTGGCAACTCCTAATGTTGCCTCCAACACCACTTCCCGTACTAATATGTTGTTTTTTCCCTCCAACAAGATCACCACCACCCCGAGACTCGTCGTAAGGGCGGCCGCGGAAGAGGCTGCCGCACCAGCCGCGGCCGCTGCTACCGCTGAACCAGCTGTTGAAACCAAAGCTGCTAAGCCACCTCCAATTGGACCCAAGAGGGGATCCAAGGTAAGTCTCTTAGTCCTGTTAATAGTAATAGTCAAAGTTCGATAATATATTTGAGTCTTAGAATGACTTGATTGATAAAGCCTATGCCACCTTATTGGGAATTGAGGCGTATGTTATTATTGTATTACAAATGGAAAGAAATCATGAATATGTTATGAACTGTCCAGACAAATTATTATCCTATAGATGTTGTATCTACACATGTTCAAAATGTTATCATGAAAGAGTAGTGAATATCATGATATTTTGCATCGATTGATTCATCTGAATCATGTTTGAGAATGTGTTTGATACGGAGAAAAATATTTTTCACGGAGAACATCTAAATGAATATTATTTGACAGGTGAGAGTTCTTAGGAAGGAATCTTACTGGTACAAGGGCACCGGTTCAGTTGTAGCTGTTGATCAGGTAAAAAAAACAAGTATACATAATGTATGTCCAATTGTAATTTATTAATGATGTTTACCTTTTAATGATTTCCATTTTGTTGTTAATGTTTCAGGATCCAAAAACTCGTTACCCAGTTGTTGTACGATTTAACAAAGTGAATTATGCTAATGTTTCGACCAACAACTATGCATTGGATGAAATTGAAGAAGTGTGAAATGAGAATGTGTGCCCTCAATTGGAATTAGTACATTATTTGTAGAATGCAAGGCCCTTTGTTTTTTCATGTTTACTCTCTAGTTATATACTGGCTTTGAATGTGAATGAGTGTCTTATTATAGTTTTTGTGGCATTACTCAAACTCTATTCTTTCTACTAGGAGACGAATCCAAAATTTGAAGTCAATCATCCACATTGCTAAGATGATCGAACGTTTCATGATAAAAAGAGCTACAAATGATCGAAACAAAAATTAACAAGTTGAAGAACTCCAGACATTATGGCTTCAAACTAACTTAATATTTGAACCATAACGTATCTTGCTCTTCCATCAGCATATAAAAGAGGGCAGTTCGGTGCATGAAGCAGCATTCTGCGTTCAGGCAGTCGAGCAGGGTCCAATAAATGCTACACCCCAAGAGAGTATATAACGTAGACAACATACCCCGAATTGTCCACAAATGACTAGCTAGTCAATTTTAAGCTATTGCTGACCAAATTCACATTTGTCTTACCCTTTTTCATACTTTTTTTTTTATTTGCACCGGGTGTCCGAGTCTCTTTGAGCCCCGACTAATCCCGGGGGTGCACATTACCCTTTTTCATACTTAAAGTAGGAAATCCCAGAAACTATGCAATACCTCTCCAATAAATCCTTGCTTAGCATATTTATTTGTAATTGAACATCAGTAGAACAAGGGGTCAAAGCTCGAGAACGAGCTATCATGATCAGACTGCTCGACTCTAGAAGAGAAAGCTCTAGCTGAATTCAAAAGAGTCAGATTGTCGACGTTGACTATCAATTCATTACAGACAGGAGAAATGAAAGCTCGCAGATAACTACCATCTCAAGACCCACGAAGACCACTAAGCCTGACTAAATAAAAACAGACACACCATACCTACTTACAACATATCTAAGGGGTCACGCATGAGAAAGGAGGGAGATTAAGGGACACAGCAACAAATCAGGCATAGAGACACAAGGTTAGATGAACACGACAAGGAATGGCATTCACAACAGATGCACTTATCAACAAAGCAATACAATCTGAGGTAGAGGAATGACCATACTCATAGTTGAAGCTCATGAACTAGACAACTACCTCGTTTGCAGTCCATACCCAAATATAGGTGCTTAGACTCTTCCAATTTTGTTTTACGAACACTACAAACTTGAAGATAGAAGGTCTTTGATTCCTTTAAATCCCTTTGCTAAAAGAATCTTCTTTTTTGGTACTCTTCATGAGAGGGATGTGGTCTGTAATTCACATTCAAAGCACTGTTTTCTGAGCGAGCTTTAATCACAGAAGAACATTCAACCTCTGTGCAGGTATGTGGTAATCTACACCAAATCTTTTCAGGCGAACCAAGACAAGTTCAGCTTGAACCTGTTCCGGTAGCAGCTTGAATCCATCTGGGAGACTGGAACACAACTAAAGCTAACGCTGTTCATTTGGAATGAAACAAAAAACCATCCACTCCTCTCGGGATATGCTTCAGTTTCCATATCCTCATTCTGATTGCAGCAAGGAACATCAGAAAAATAGCACAAGTAGTACAGTGATTTCACCGGCAGCAAACAGAGAAGTCAGTCCTCCCAATCCCAAGATCAAGTAGTCGAAAAAGAAGGCTGGAATCTTCAAGGTGTTCCGATGAATGTCTTATGCACCATAGAAGTATAACCATGCAGCTTCAGATTGAGTCTTCTTAATAAGTTTAGTAGCTTTTGCAATCTTCTCTTTTATTCAAACTGTAATTATTGAACTGATATGATCCCCCTTACTGGAAAAGGCCAATGACAGAATTTATACGCATCTTGGGTCTGGTCCAATGTTTAATAAGTAATTTCACCGCAAACAAATTCAATCAATCAACTTCAGCATGCATGGTATATTTATACACATCTCTGCTCAGGCCCAATGTCTAATAAGTAATTTTACTGTGAACAAAATTCAATCAATCAACTTCAGTACGCATGATGCATCTTTACAAGATTTGTTTCATGGACGGCACTGGGTTTGGAGTAAGGTGGGGGTGGGTGGGTTGGTTAACTACCCATAGGAAAATGAAAGCCGGCAATATTAAGCAAGCTGAATATTTGAAGTTTCAAATAAGTTTATTTGACAGACAAACACCAAATTCTTATTTCGTTTTCAATTGATATAGTTTCTCATAAATAAGAGAAGTGCAAGTGCTGGTCAATATTGCAAAGTACAAAACCAGTCTTTGAGGAAGGAAGAAATTCAGTTATAAACTCATGAATGATGTTATATCAACATAAATTCCTGCTTCAACAATGAGTTTTCCAATCAGAAGCAAGATATACCAGTAAGGGAACTACATAATAAATATGTCAAAGAGATCTGGAAGAATAATGCGTACAAGGAGAGCATGAGATAGGATCACTTGGCATGGATAGCTCAAGAGGGCCTAGCTCTCTGTTTTCCCAGCTTTAGCTTCCGATAGCAAAGATTCAAGTTCTCCTTTCCGATACAGCTTAATCGTATCTGCACCCAAAAAAAAAAGAGTAGTGCAACTCATTCAACAAGTTTTTTTATATTCCAACAATTATGATATGTTATTCAATCTTTCAACAGTAGTAATGCACAGATTGCAAGGAATGCCTACAACCTTACCTTGAAAAAGTACACTAGTGTTCAATCAACTATAACACCTTATTTTCACTAATTCAGCACAATTTTTGTTGAAAGGACATAAAATGCCAACCACTCAATTTTAAAGTAATCCACAAAATCCTGTTGCTAAAACAGCCTGCAGAAGGTGCCTAATAACTATAGTGCTTAAACAAGGACCAGAATGTCATACAAATAGGTTATAAAGTTGGGAATCAAGTCAAATAATTATTTTTAAGGAATAAACGCAGAATAGCAATACTGTCTCTGCAATTATATGGTGAAAGCAAAAAAAAATCAGAGAATGTACCTGTACAACCACCAATGTGTTTGGCCCCTGGTCATAATAAAAAAGAGTCATTTATTAGAAGTCCTTCACAAAAACCACAAAATAAAAATCAGCAGCAAATGCCAACAAAATTTGTAAACAGGCAACTCTCTTCATTCAGTGGCAGATGCTTACTTTCAAACTATGCAAATAGTTCTTTTTTCTTTTTTGATAGGTCAAGCAGTTGTTTTCGATTCATTTTTTATGCTGTGTGTGTGAGGGGAGGGGGGTCATACATGTTGTCTCTAAAAGATGAAATATCTTCAAATACTTATGGTGCTCTTCAAGAAGACATCTATTACTTCTGAAAGTTTCACATATAAATAATTTTTTGTTCATTATTATGTAGAGGGGTGAGATCATCCCCGAGTTTCAAGGATTGCAGTTGATCCAAAGGGTTGGCTCTAGATGGATTTTTTTAATGAAGGAAAGATGAATTTCTCGGTCATCAAAGAAAATTATCTGCTTATTACATATAGAATTATATAAATTCAGGAAGCTCCCATAAAAAATAGATAAGCTCCAACAATTTGCTGTCATATCCAAACACTTGTAGAGATCAACAACTCCACAATACCACATATCTTACCAATGAATACATTGGGAACCGTATGCTGTCCAGTAAGCCTTTCCAGTACTTTCTGCAGTTGTGGTCCTTGGGGACCTGAAACAATTTAGAGATAGCATCAACTTATTTCGTAAAAAGTATACATTTGAATATGACTAAAGCACGAAATGCCACAGTTACAACTTAGATAACCTTTGTTAATGGGAAATAAATTCATAGTGCAGATAATCAAAATGAACTAATAAAACTTCTAGTGAACTGTGCACACACTTTACCCAAGTCTATTAGATCTCCTTTTAACATTTGTTTCCCTTCTTCTTTAGGGAAGTCTGTGACTGTGGTAGTAGAAGAATATTCAAAGGCCAACATGCACTCATCGTTAACTAACATTACGAGAAACAGCACAATTTCAGACCTTATCCTCTTTGTTTGATGTTAGTTCTACTTGCAACACAAGGTTGCATGTTGCTACCCTCATCTGTGGATTGCAATTTTGTACCATCAATAACATTAGAATTTTGGGGTCACAATCTCACTGATATTTTAAGACATGGTGAAAGAAGCCATGCATTAAAAGACAGATAATTCATGTAAATTACGTGCAGCCACTTCCAACTGAACTTTGTCAAATTCCCCAAACAGAGTTGTAGCCTACTGATGTGGATGAAACTACTCTATGCAAGATGGGAAGGTGTTTGCTCACATTTGGTTTTCTAAAGAAGTTGCACGCATCACAACCAAAACTGAAGGAAAGCTAATGAACTTCAAGTTTTCACAATTGACCATCATCCAGCAAACTAGACGGACTCCACAAAATAATATGATTAATATACTCCTAAGGTTCTAAGCACAAGAACTTTTTGCCTTTATACTGTGACTAGAATTCAACTTCCAAGGTAAAAGCCCTTTTACTCCTCTCAATAAAGGCCCCAACAGCTAGACACTATAAGATGTAAATTCTTATGGGAAGGCACCAACCTTAACAACAAGATCCACTTCGTGAAATGGTCTAAATTCATGTTTCCCAAAGAGCTTGGTGGACTTGGAATCAAGGACCTATCACTATATAACAAGAGCATGCTGATGAAATGGCACTGGAGGTACAGTCAAGAGGATGCTGGCTTACAGAAAGAAATCATCGCAGCAAAATATGGGAGGCTCAACCACTATATGATGATTATTCCAGCAATACATATTTGCAGGTGGTAGATGGGGTTCACACAAAATTCTGGAGAGATAAATCGATATGGGACTCAACACTAAAGGAAGCTTTTCCAAACATCTTCATTATAGCAGCAGTCCAGAATCCTTCGTTGCTCGAAATAAAGAGAACAACTAATGGAACCTGAATCTTAGGAGGAATCTGCAGGACTTCTAAGTTGATGAACTCACACACCTAGAAATGCCGGAGAAATACACCATCAACACTCAGTTGAGAGAGAAATTAAAATGGGGCAGCTCTTTGGATAGAACATACACAGTCAAGGAAGGTTATGGAGCTATGTGCTCCAACAATATGATGATTGACCTATGACCTTAGAAGCTAGCTAGAAAACATGTGTTACATGTGCCAAGCTGATTCAAAATCCATCAACAACCTAATCTTTCACTTTCCAAAGGCTACAGATTTCTGGAACATGTTCCCCAGTGTTTTTGGTTTGAGGTGGACTATGCCTTTCACTGCCAGAGACACCTATGTGAGCTGGAACTCAAAGAAGGTTGACAAAACCATCAGGAAAATCTGGAAAGTGGTACCTGCAAGCATTTTCTGGTGCATTTGGAATTTTGGACTGAAAGAATCCACAGATGTTTTGATGGGTTATCAACTTCAAGCTGCTCCCTGAAGTCTAGAATGTTTGGTTAATCTTTCTGGTTGGGCTAAATTTTCGCCTGATAATAACTCTGGCTTGTTTTTGGACTAGATCAGCTCTCTAGTTTGTTAGACTTCAACTATAAATGAGCTGACAAACTCTTCCGTTTGTAATTTCATTGCTACTGCTTGATATCTTTATGATATCGTACTCTTCTTCTTCTTTTTTTGAATCTGGTAATGTTACCTTTACGATATCCTACTTGATCAAAAAAGTCCCTTTTACTTCTCTCTCCACAGTAGGCACCAGTCTTGGCAGATATCCTAAGGTTCAGGCCTAGTTAAACAAAAAATATAGTCTAGACAATGCAAATGCAAGCTCACCCATCTACTTAAGGACCATTATCCACCAACATTTCTCGTTCAACAACAACAGACCCAGTGTAACCCCACAGATGGGGTCCGGAGAGGGTAGAGTGTACCCAGACCTTACCCATACCTTTGAGAAGGTAGAGAGGTTGTTTCTGAAAGGATCTCGTCTGAACAAACAGTGTAAAAAGGCAATAGCAACAAGCATTTTGGCCATGCGTAATGGAAATTCTTGTCTTACATTTGAGGAATTAGGTGGAAACAACCAGAACTAATAATTTTGCATCACAAACATTCCGCTTTTTTAACAACATTGGTTTTGCAGAAGGATAGCAATCTGCCTACCTAATATCAATTGACTTACTTATTCATCAGGAACTTGAACTCAAGTACTCAACTGTTTTTTATGTAACCAAAATAAACAATGCTAGTAAACTATCTATAGGGATTTCCATCTGTGAGTATTCAACTCATTAATTATCTTAGCTTCAAAGTCATATCTGCATATAAGCCTTAACTTCAGATTCACAGCAATCATCCTAAAAAAAATTCTACATAAAACATTATAAATATCGCATTCTCAATTCACATTAAGCAAAAAATATGATTCCAACACAAAGTAAACATTTCTTTTCCCAAACCATGAAAGCATAAGGCTCGAACAGAAGATGTACTAAAGTAAAGTAAAAGTACTTGACTTTGGAGAAATTTACCCATTTCGTCCAATTCAATAACAAGAGGATCTACACCAAGTCTCTTGAACAAAACTTTCACCTCAGTTGAATACCTTTTGTAACAAATTAAAAAAAACACTTCAAAATTCACTCAGAAATTAGACCATTAGTCATAGAATTCCAAAATCATACGAGATATTAATTTTTCAACTTACGAACACCAACTCTTGGAGTAGACAACTACTGGGTTTTCCGTAATAGTCTTTTTCACGCTCTCCTCCAATCGGGACCCGAATGAACCCGACATCGCTCGAATCTGCACCCGACCGATTTTCCGGGGACCATTGTTTTCGATTCTGGACCCAAATCTGTGTAATCTGACACTTGAAACACTGCAATTGGAATTGGGAATGCGCTGTAAGTGCCGGACAATTTGAGTTCCATTTTGAGGGTGAAAGGATTGAGGAATACAAAAAGTACTGAAGTTTTTAGTCAAACTCGAAGTGGCAGCCATTTTTTTTTTTGGAGAAACGTTGTTCAGTTCAGTTCAGTTGTTGAGATTTTCTTCTTCTTTGTGGTGTTGGTAAATTCACGTGATTCGGTTTTTGATCACGGCTAAATTCAGCCAAAAGATAATAATTTAAAAAAAAAAAATCTCTGTAAATTATGGAAATTTGATAGTAAATTGGACATTTTTTATTCAAAATTTGGAGAGAAAAATGTTGTTCTCTTCTTTTTTTTCCTTTTTGGTGTCATACGTTAAGCCAACTAAATTCGAATTCGCACCGAAAAGTCTTATATTGAGGAGGGTAAACGTTTTCTAACAAAAGCAACTTCATACCCAAAGAAATTCAAACCCGAGATATCTTAATTAAGAAAGAAGGAGTATTTACCCCTCCAGTACAACCCTGGCTCATTCCTCAAGTATTTGTTATATAAATAAGATAAGTACAAAAAAATATGTAGATCTTGTTTAATTATATACATCGTTCCTAATTGGGACAGACCTAAAGTTTTACAATTATTATGTTTAACTCATATGTTTAAAAAATGACATGTTTTAAATAATTATCTTATCTCTATTTTGGTAATTTAAAAACACATGCAAAATAAATTTTAAATTTTAATTTAAAAATATCTAATAAAAATATTTTATCTTGTATTCTGGTAAGGATCGCTAGGAGTTGTCAAGCATAATTTCAAATGAATATGTTTGTAGTTACATATAACTAAAGTTTAAACATATATATTCAGATTCCAGATAAAATGACTGAACTTTAATTATATATATATGTCTGTGACACTACAAGAAAATGGTGAATTACATGGAGATTTTCCTGGGGATTGGTATGAAAATTTGCAGGAAAATAATTTTCATGCGAATTTTCATACCAATCCCTAAGAAAATTCTCATGTAATTCACACATTTCTTGTTGTAGTGTGAAATTAAAAAAAATAAAATAAAATAACCTCAGTCATATATGTCTTTAAACTTCAGCCATATTTTCTCTTGTACACTTCGACCTCTCTTATCTTTAAGGCCCAAAAATGAGAAAGTGGGCTGCAGTGACAGATGAACTTATGGCCACAAGTATATAGGCCTCGAGTTGAATAAGATTTCTCTAAAATTATATAATAAGAGAGTATTCCAAGATTGTCAAAATTTTATGGGACTGCCTTTTCAGACATAGCCATTTAATTTGTACGGCATCTAAAGTTACCTACGAGTGAAGTTCATGCATTTATATCATAAGTTAAAAGCAAAATAGTTGGACTTCAGTTGTTATTGTCTAAACTTCAGCCATAGATTGAAGTTCATTATTTTTTTGCTTATATATACTTGAACTTTGAACAAAAATGACTGAACTTCAATCATATATAGGTCAAGTTTAATGACGTAATTTCAGACATATATTACATATGAATTTTTAACTAAAAGTACTAAAATATTGTAGAAACTTCTTGCTCTAGTCTAGGTGTAAAAAAATGGACCATTGAGAAGGGAATCTAACCACTCTTTAATTTATTGATAAATGATAACAACATTTCTGGTGTTGTTTAGTTGTTGATATTCTTACATATGCTAGTTTCTGTGGATGAGAAACATTTTCAAAGGGTCCTTCCAGAGATCAATCTTTTGAAATGACAAGCTAAAGTGATCGATCAAAGAATAGAAAAAAAACAAAAGTGATCATCCATCTCTAGTAACTCCAGCACTAGTACAATTTGAATACTAGATATGATCTTATCAACTAGTGAAACGGTAATGTCAAATGTATAAGCCTTGTTGACAAAAAACAAGAAAAGTTGAATCAGCACCAAAAAGACAAAAATATCTTCACACGATAATTTTATTCTAAAACAAGTAAACCAATTTAAGTACATATTAAAGCAATAATATTATTTAACCTTGGTTAGTTGATAAAAATTGATGTGTCAAATACATATTTTGCAGACTCAGTAAAAAATACCAAGTTTAAGCAAGTTTTTTTCTGTAGAAGTGTTTATTATGTTTAAACATAGAATTTTTAACAACTTGGTGTCGTGGTGTAGTTGGTTATCACGTCAGTCTAACACACTGAAGGTCTCCGGTTCGAGCCCGGGCGACGCCAGTTTAGTTTTTTTTTAATCTGTTTTTCTCCTCACAAGTGGGTTTCGATAAATCCTCCATTCAAGTGCTCGGGTGTAAGTAGTTGTTTCGATAAATCCTCTATTCAAGTAAGCAGTGTTTCTATAATATGATTCTACAACACTTATGATTTTACAAAAAATATTCAACTGTAAGAATTTTCGTAAGGGTCCATGTGCTAGCTAGACAACAATTAATTGATGTCATTTTTTATGCATATTATGATTAGAGCTGGGGTCAAACTCTATAATCAGATCATAATCATGAGAAATAAAGCAATTTGTATGATCTTTCTATTCCAGAATCAAATGGAGAGGAATCACAATAATGAGTGAGGTAGTATGAAAAAACTCTACCTATCATACATACAACTATTATTGAAGATAGTAAATATTTATTGAAAGTCCGCAAGACCACTATGAAACATATATGACAGAGAAAAATACATATGTAGATTTTCTGGCAAATGAAGGTCATCGGCAGCGGTACATCTAATTCCAATTAACACCAGATCATGTAGACCCACCCCACAAGGTGAGTAAAATACTCTATACTCAGAGATTTGTGATTTTCAAGTCTTGAACCCGAGTCTAGTAAGTGATTTCAACTATTATCATAGTGTATCTTAGTGTTTTTAATACACACGTTATTATGTTGGAAAAAAGAATTAAGGTAGGGACCCATTTACACAATTATTTTGAATTCATGATCAGATCAAGTGTCATGATCTTCTTCTTCTTCTTTTTTTTTCTTTTTTTAACCAATAATGTGTATGCTAGGGTGTTGAAATGATGAGTGATTGCTATCAGAACTCTCATATGACTGTATTGAATATGACTTGAAAAGAACTTAGAGATATACTACAATATTCTTTCTGCAGCTGTACCTGTTCTATCAGTGTCTTTTTAACGTACACAAATAATGGAAATTGAAGTGTCATTTTCTCACTCTAAATTTTCATTTTCTTCAACTAAGGAAACCAGGATTTTCTACAAAAGGAGTTTTTTCCTCGGAAAATTATAATGTGCAAATGTCAAAGTAGACAAGAGAGGCCGCATAAATGATAAGCACCCTTCACGTCCAACTTTGTTCTTAAGATTGTTAGTTCAAGTCAATTAAAGGAGTAAAAAGTGGAGCTCGAGTAAAAAAAAATTAAAAATATAATGATGTTTTATGCTTTTTTTTTTTAAAAAAAATCTTGTTAGAATTTTCGGTTATGCTAATATTTGTAGTATCGACTAAGAGCTGTTTGGATGGACTTAAAAATTGCTTTTAGTTTTTTTTTTGGGGAGTGTTTGACATAATTCAGAGTAACTTTCAAATTAAGTGATTTTAACTCCTTTTTTTCTTTTTCTTTTTTGGTTTCTTACTCGGTGTCTGGTATCCATATTGAAGTCCGATTAAATTTGGATTTGCAACAGAACGTCCCACATTGAGGGTAAAACGCTCCCTAACAAAGGCGACTCCGTACCTTAGGAAACTCAAACTTGAGAACTCTAATTAAAAATCAAGGAGTACTTATCAACTCCACCACAACACTTGTTGGTAAGTCGACTCATTATAGCTTAACAACTATTTTGCTTAAAAGCTACTAAAATTCGGATCCAAACGGCTCTTCTATATTCCATCTTTTTTTGTGGTCAACATCAGTACTTAATTGTCATGAAAGATCAACAGGAAACCTAGAACAATATTATGAAAGAGTACTAATAACTTTAAAGGAACAATCTTTGTCATTGTAATAAATATAATAAATAATAATTGTACAATTTTGTATAATGGAAAAGTCAATACAAACAAAAACAAATTTGTGGAAGAGAAGAGAGAAACACCTCTTCATCCTCTAGTAAAATGCCCAAACTATAGCAAAACTTGAGCTTTTTTTATTTTTTGGAGAGGGCTGATCTCTCTGTATATACTATATTCTGCTGTTTTCCTTTTGTATATTTTTTTTTACACAAGTATTTTATACATCTCTTTTCTTTAATCCCCTGTTATAAAAAATGAAGGGAATTGTTTGTTAATTTTTTTTTTCATTTTTTATATTTTTCAGTTGGATTAAAAGGTTGAGATGCATCTTCTGTGTGTAGGAACTTTTTGCTTTTTTTGTTTGAGATCTTCTTTGTAAACTTTGCCAATATCTTGTGCAATATTTATAGCATCAGCAGAAGCACCAGCTAGCCCTTTCCTTGTAAATCCAATTGCATATAGCCCAGAGTTTCCTTTCCAATTATTTGGGAATTGTGCTTTTGGAAATCCATTATTGGAGAAAAATTCACTTTCCTGTATCACATAACAAAAAATAACATTAGCACACTTTTCAAGAACATTTAAATAGTCCGAGCTATGTTAGTCAGACTCTTAAAAAATGTTGATAGCTTGAATTTTTCAAAAATGTCATTCACATGCGTGCAACCACATTTTTGGATAGTTCAAGCAAGTGACAAAGTAAAACTTCTTATATTTTGTTGGTGTATATAACTTAAACTCGTTTAAAAATCATTAGAAACTTCCAAAACTGTCAATGTTATTAAAAAAGTTCCAGAAGGATTGTGACATTGTCTCACCTGTAGCCAGTAAGGAACATTGCTGCAGTAACCAGTAGCAAGAACAACAGAGTCAATTTCTAGTTTTTCGCCAGTGACAAGTTCAACGGTGCCACATGAAAACTTTTTGATTCCTGGGACAACTTTAACTTTTCCAGATCTAATTTTTTCCAAGGCACCAATATCTAAAACTGGTGTTTTCCCATGTTTGTTCTTGAGTTCCAATGGTCCAATTGATGGCCTTTTTAGTCCATAATTCTCAATATTTCCCAAAATAAACCATGCAAGAATAAGTAGAATTTTGTCAACTAGCCAAAGAGGCACCCATTTCATCATAAACATAGCTAGCTCAAATGTTGATTTTCCAAAAATTTCTCTTGGCAAAACATGAACCTGAAGAAGAAAAAACAGAGCAAACTACATCAGTAAACAGAGTAAATTCAAGATTTAGAGTCGGTGCGCTCTGTCTTTTTAAGCTAGACGCAGTAAGTCGTGGTGACCCCACTGCGTCTTAACTAAAATTACCGGGAACATTGAAAAATCACTAGAATTTCGAAAGGATCCATAATCATCAAATTTAAATTCTGAATTCATCTACTGCTTACCGAGCTACGACAGACAATTGATGGTTGAGCACCATGATTTGAAAGATCAAGAGAGACTTCCATTCCAGAATTACCACATCCAACAACAACAACTTTTTTTCCCTGATATTTTTCCCCTGATTTATAATCACAAGCATGAATCACTTCACCTCCAAATTCTTTCAATCCTTCAATATCAGGCACAACTCTCTCAGCATTTTCGCCCGTGGCTACAACAAGCCACTGGGAAATGTACTCAACTTCAAAGCCGTTGGGTGAACTAGTTTTCACCCTCCACACTCTACAAGTTTCGTCGTACTTAGCTGATTGAACACACTCGTTGAATTGAGGGTTAATGTCAAAGTGTTTAGCATATAGTTCGAGGTATTCGATAAATTGTCTCTTAGTTGGATACTCAGGGAAGTGATTTGGGAATGGGAATTTCGGTAATTGGCAGAATTTCTTGGGGAGGTGGAGCTTTAAACGATCGTACGTTCGTTTTTGCCATAGAGATGCGATACAGTCAGATCTTTCTATAACGACAAATGGAACTCCTTGTTCTCTCAAGCAAGCTCCTACAGCTAGTCCTGATGGACCTGCACCAACAATTACAGGGCCATTTACCCAAACACATCTACGAGAAACAGAATCTTGTTCTGATGAGAAGGTAAACATTTTTGTATTTTCTAGTGAAAATGGTGTGTGTTTTGTTTGTTTAAAATGAATCGGAGCAACAGAAGACTGTAACAGAAAACTTTGTTGTGTAGAGAGAATAGAAGACTTGATGGAATTTGTTTGTTGAAGAGAGATGGGGTGTAAAGGGCATTTATATAGAAGATTTTAATTTTTTTTATTTTGTTATGTGGCATGTGACAGTTAATGCATTTTGACGGGTCATTCTCAAATCATAAGCTATCATACTAATTATTTTATTTCATATTACTTAATTAATGTTACTAAAATATTAATTCCATTTTTTATTCTGAGGTTTAGCTTCTGGTTATTATTCCTTTTGTTTGAGACCTTTTTTCTCTCTCTGTTGTAACTTGTATGGCTTTGAGAGTTAGTGTGGCTTCACCCAAAAAATGCATTATATATTTAACATAAAAGTTATTTTTATGTTTGTATTGTGGTTGAGTTCCTGAAAATTCTGACTTCGTTATTTACAGCAACCATCCAGATGTAACAAAATAGAATAGAATGCATTCAAAATGTTCAAGTAGGTGATCTTATTTTTTTTCACATTCTTAATTTAATTACACCTTGTAACTAGTTACATTAATGTTTCACATGATGGTAATTAGGTGACAGAAAGTTAATGACAGAAATAGTAATTAAGTGAGTGTACAAAACTAATGATGGTTAGTGTAGTACAGACAGTAAGAAGCAGGTCCCTTGCTTCCTATCAAAGGGGAAATGCATAACTTTTGTCCTACTAAAAATTACACTAAATATATAAAATCAAATTCATTTTTTTACTATGGATAGTAAATATAGAATTTTCTTAATAAAATTTTTAACTCTGTTGTTGGCGACAACCATCTAAATAAAATAGAATGCATGCAAAATATTCATATAGGTTAGCTTAATTTTCTCCACACTCTTTTTAATTACATACACTATTATAAGTTATTTTCCCGTTTCATTTTACTTGATTCTTATATCAAAAATAAATATTTTAGTTTATTTATCTATTCTAACAAATTAAAAGAGTTTTATACTTTTTTTCTCATATTGTATTAAATAACTGCATGAAGTAATAATAGTCAAATTTAGAGTTTCACGCATCATTAATAAAGTTAGATACAACATGTCGCAATAATAACTTAATTTGAGGCATTAATAAAATATTGTCATTTGCTCCAAACAAACTAGCGCATTTAGTAAAATATACTGTTAAATAATTTTTTTTTAAGGAATGTGTCATATCAACATAGATGAAGTAATATGAAATGACGAGAGCATAGATTGTTTCATATGATGGTAATTAGGTGACAAAAAGTTAATAATAATAGTAATTAATTATGTAAGTGTACAAATTTTAATGATGGTTAGTGTATAGTACAAATTTAAACAGCTAGCTTTCTTGCTTCCTATTAAGGAGAATTGCATTATTTTTGTCGTACTGAAAATAACTAAACATGCTTCTTCCACTTACAAATTTAAAGAAAATAATTAATAAATGATTAAACTGACCCTACTAAAGATCACATAAAAATCTTTAAATGCTTACGTGGCAATTATAATGCTGACTAGGATAAACCAACAGAATGCCCACGTGGATAGGGTGTTGAACTGTTAAGATTTTATCTTAATTCTTAACCCAATCTCTATCTCTAATGGACCCTCTGGTCCCAACAGAAGTAGACTCCATAGGCCCATCTGAGATTGTAACTATTTGGACCCGGAAAAAAAAAGCCCATACCTTGCCAGCTGAAAAACACTTGGTAGTTCCATGCCACGCTGGTGCCATATATTGACTCCCTCTCTTTTATGTCGGAATCGCCGTAATTTTTAGAGACAGAGTCAGAATATGAAGTTGATGAGTTTGTTTCTAATTGGCCAAGGACGAGTCAATTTTCAATGAGATGCATTCGTGGAAATTCGTCATTGAATTGTTATTATGTTCACAATCAACTTGATATGTATATTTAATTGGTTTAATATTTTTATACAAATGTATGATCTAAAATAAAAATCTAGATTCGTTCAAATTGTACTTAATATTATAGCTCAGTCCATGAATAATTCACAAATAGATTATAATGTTGAAATTTGTATACGGTTTTAATAATTACTGATATAACTCTATTGCGAAGTATATATAATTTGTGTTAAAATAATAATAAGATATACGAGGTATATTATAAAAGTTGATAAAATTATAACTTTAATATTGGATTCAAGGTGAAGAACCGAACTTTCACTAATAAGAAAAAATTCATATAGTCAACTAACCGACTCAATTACTAAGATTTTCCGTGAAATGAAAGTTAGATGTCTTATTTCTGTAAATGTCCATATAAATTATATAGTATATAACGTATACTATATTATTGGAGTCGATATAAAATAATATCAATATTATGGTATAAATTGCATAAATATTTATTGTACCTGATAAATAATATCTAGATTCGTTCAAATTGTACCTGAAATTATAGCTCAGTCCATGAATAATTCACAAATATATTATTTCTCAATGCAAGTGCAAAGTAAAAAGGTGACATATAAAATGGGACGGAGGGAGTATTTAAGAATCATGATAAAAGATTTTTGATTCCCAAAAATATCAAACAAGTTGTGATGTAGTAGGTATTATCATCAAATATAATAAATCATCGACATGAGTTGTGGTGATATGATTGAAATTGATTTATTCTTTATTTGGAGTTTTGGGTACGTTTTGAACTTGCGAAAATAATTATAAAAAAAAAAACTTATTGGGAGCAAACTCCCCCACCCCAAAAAATAAAATATGCATACAATGTGTGAATATGATCAAATCTACTTCGTCACCCCTAGATCTAGACCAAACATGAAAAGACGTTGCCCATTCTTTGTAATTAATTAAGTTTATCCCAAGAATTAGTCTAGAGAGAATCAGAATTATATGGCTCGATATTCCAGATTTTGTTTAATCAAAGAAATCACACTCCAAAAACTTCTTTTTTTTTGGGTTTATCTCAGGAATTTAGCTTTATTATCAATCATGCTCAGCATATGCAATGTATTTAAATGAAATAATTACTGTCAAAACCCTACAAAATAATGCTCTTAGCTCAGAATCATGATTACTGGTATTAATTAGAACTAGTACCTAGCTAGCTATTTAATGGAAGTTTATTAAACCATACGTACGTTGAGGCTCCTGCTTGCATGCTTTTAATTTGTTTGTTACTTAATAGTTTTGGATAAGAATAGTAAAATTAGTCCATAAAATATAATCCGTTTAATCTGCTCAAATTTGAACTAGTTATAACTAACATATTCATTTACTAACTCATCCTATTTCAAATTGTAGGCTGCAACTTGCTTGTATGCATGAAGCTGGAATTGCTAACAATCTCCGATCAACCATAAAATAGTTATTTTGATCCACACAAATTCAGTCTAACTCGCTCATTTGACGTCTTAATTTTACATTGTTTTAAACAAGGACAAAGACTCATTATTTGAAACGACAGATACGGAATAACTAATTTCGAAATTAATTTTATATTTAATTAGGATCGATAAAGTCACATAATAACTTATCTTGAGATAACTTATTTTCAAATCAAAGTACGTAGTATATAATATTCCATGTTGCAGAAAGGAGAAATAAAATGACTTTGGAATGAGCAGTAGCATCATTCTTCCAACTCAGCTATGGCCAGTGGCCAAATCCCAAAAAATAGTTGTTAGTAAGTGATAAAAAAACAAATGCCTATATATTATTATTTAGGAATTATAAAGATTGAAAAGAAGATATAGAGATAAAATTATATAGATAGGACATATGTTAATAATATAATATTCAGATTTTCCCCACCAGCTTGTGAGCTGATGATCTGGAGACCAGGTTACTGCTTTTTGGAATATTATTTTTTATATTGCTACGAAATGAAAAATAAGAGCCGTTTGGTTTTTTTTTTTTCTTCATGTTTCTCAGTTGTTTCTGTGTTGAAATCTGTTTTTAAAAATAATTTAAATTTTTAAACGAAAATATCCCATAACTCAATTTGGTATGAAAAGTAGATAAAGGTCTTGAATTTAAATATTATTACCCAATAAATAAATAATTTTCATATATTTGATTCATGAAAAAATAAGTTCGTGAGTATACATAAAAAGTGTTAAAAAATGATTTTAGTCTAGTAAATGCAACTGCGAACTTTTATAAAACTTTTCGATAGTTGTCCGCGTGGGACGTTACGTAGCAAGCTCTACGAAGATAGTGAAGAAAATCTTTAGTGGTATTTGGTAAGTACATCTAATTAAAAAAAATTAACAATGAAAAAAGGACTAGATATTATACAGTGAAAAAGTTTGCTTTTGATTAAATCTATAATTAGTGACTTTTAATCATGCTTAAAGTTGGAGAAAGATAGTAAAACTCATGATTAGCAGCCATATGGTATGATGTAATGCATGAGTATACTTCATGCAACTTTAGTGTGTATTTTCCTATTCGGTAGCGAGTATTTGTATTGGGCTCAATAAAATTTGAATTTATATCGGAAAGTCTTAAATAAAGATGACTTGGACTCAAACACAAAATCTCTAATTAAGAATGAAAATATTTTCCACTTCATCACAATCTTTGTTGGTTCTGAAAGTTTAGTTATCACGATTCTCGGATTTTCATATAGGTGTTTGACATAGATTCCAAATAGTTTTTTCACTTTATTTGAAATTTACATTGTTGAAATTGAAGATGGAGTTATGTTTCATTATATTTTTTGTAAGGAAAATATTTGGAATAATATTTATGTTGCAACCCTACTTAAATACAATCTCTAAAGTGAGAAGTGAATTGAAAAAAAACAATTGTGTATGTTGTGTTCCAAATTTAAAATATAACTTCAAACTGAATTTGAATTTTTCATGATGTAATACTGATATTCAAATAAAATAAAAAATTATTCCAGAAAATACGAAAATATTTTTTTGCCAAACGGGTCATTTTCGGCAGAAAGTTGAAAGAATTAAGTACTAATTTATTCTTCTTAGCAATATGCCACTTGATTAAAGTATTGTACTTTTATAATTTAAAATTTTAAAAAGACAGTTATTTGGAATTTTGCACCCTCCCTAACTATATATATTAATTAAGTTATTAACCTATTAATCATATAATATTTTCTTGTATTTGAAGGTTCCACGTAAAAGCTACACCTCGGTATGTAGATAAGAATGCAGCTAAAGTACTTATTTAGATTAATTAACTAATTAATTAATGGTACTTTAATTTGTACACACCTGGATTCTTTGCGTTTATAATTATACTTTCAGAAAGATATAATTAACAACTGATGTAATTTTGTTGTCACAATTGATACATTCCAAGGAGAAGTTTATAAAAATATCAAGTTGACACAGTCACTATAAAATTTAATTTCTCTGGTCGTTATTACACTATTTTGCTCCCTCAATTTTAGAAGAAAGCGAAAAACACTATTGATCGAATTTTTTTTTTTCTACTGATCTTGATCCTATACACACCTATATATACAAAAATAAAAAATAAAAAATTATATGTGATGGCAAGTTATGAATGGTCATTTATTCATTAATTAATGCCTGTCAATTATATATCGTAAATATTTGTAATTACTTCATAAATTAATAATTTGATTATCTAAATATCTTTTACACCAATGATGCATTGAAGTAGTTAAACCCGATGATTATATTGATTTAGGCATCATCATTATTTAAGTAATCCTACAAATCAAGGCCTTCTTAATAAGGAATGATTATATTATTAATTAATCTATCTCTTTCTCCTTTATCTACCCTAAATAATTTCATTATTTTGCAAATTCTACGTCTCATCATTGCAAAAACAAAATATTTCCAGAATAATTCAGCGCCGAAAACTCATTATATTTACTAATGTCAATTATATTAGGTATTTCAATCAGTTCTGAGCACTAATATAATATTATATATATATATATATATTTCAATCATTTGAGGAATAAAAAGAAATTAATACTACTTTTATTTTATGTGTATAAAGTGAAGCAATAGACCTCCACGTAATCAGCCTCTGTGGCGACTAAAGTCTCTAATGAGTTGCAATTTATTTATTTAAAAAAAAAAACATATTTCTTGTAATAATCATTATAAGTTGCATTTGATTTACAAGTTATATATAAAATATACTTTTTCCCCTCAAATTATGTGACTCATTCATTTTAATTCCGTCTCAAAATGAATGTCATTTTTTCATAATTGAAAATAATTTTAAACAACGAAAATGGGGTTGCTAGATGGTGGAGCAATTTTGTGGCAACGAAATGAGTTGCCACAAAAAATCCAAATTTTGTTGTATATACATGTGCAATAACTCAATTTAATACCAAAATAAATAACAAAAAATATTCTGTATATATGATAATATGAAATACTGTTTATTGAAGGATTCAAATTAAAGAAATATCGAATAAGTAAATATAATAGACATATTTATACCTTGTGTTATTTGGTTATTAAAATTGGGTGGTGGAAATTTAATAGCCAGTAGAGAGAGTGATGAAGGAATATTAAGATTCACTTCAATAAGGGAAATGGATCACATGGTACCATGATAATTGAGAAGCTTTTGAAGACTAAGGGAAAATTGAATAAAAATCCAATTGATAATAAACAAATTTTTAAAATAAAGTGTAGCGGACGCGATAAGTATATTTTCCATCGCTCAAAAATACAAATATTTTTATTAAAAAGTATCTTATCCTTAGAATTTTACAGATCAAGATCAAATTTAATCAAAGCTCAATACATATAGTAGATATCAAATGGAAAACTTTAATTTTTTTTATAAGAAAATCTAGATTGACACATTATAAGTTTGAAAGATTCAGAGAATCCACATTTATTGAAACGTTTATTTTGGCATGATCTAGTGTGACTCCCTAAATCCTTCATCAATGATTTTATTATATTATATGATGGAATATTTGCTTGCATGTGTTTAGATTTTTGAGAATATGACTTGTGAATTCGATAACCATTTATCTCAATATTAATCAAAATATTTAGGCAGCTTTTTTATTAAAAAAAAATCATAGTAAATTATTTTCAGGAAAATCTTTACTAAAAAAAAACTAATTATAAATTCAGATAATTTCTGTAGTTATCGTGTCAACAATAAGTTGGTGGATATTTAATATCACAAAAAAAAAAAAAAAAAAAAACGATGGAGGACTACTTCTGCCTCTAAAAAGAAAAAAATCATCGCTAATTATGATTAATGATGAATTATTTAATAATTATGTTAACTATGGACTATTTAGCAATAAATTTTATAGTTAATTTTTTTTTTTTTTTGTGATATATGAATGTATTTTCGTGTGCTGAGATAAGATAATAATGACATTTTTGAAGAATATAGTGTTTGGTGAATCACATGGTAGAGAACGTGAATTAATCCATAAATTAATGATTACTATGATATAAGAGGTGGGTAAATTAATTAATTAGTGGCAGTACTACTTATACAAATTAAGTAGGTCAACAATAAAATTAATGGAGGGGAGTAGCATTAATTCATAGAAGTTGAATGTGGGAAAGCCTCATTTAATCTCATTCCTTCATTTACTATAGATTAAGAATTTAACTTATGTAACAAAAAAATATTATGGATTAGTCATATAATTAAATAGGTATCATTTTTCTAAGCAATATTGCACCATGGCAGAATCCTAGCCATATATGTAGCACTAATGTTTATTAAACTACTCATTAATCAATGTAAGTATTATTTAATGTATAATTAGGTGATCGATTAAACCAACTAACTCATTAATTAACTAATTAACCAGGCATTCTCTTTAACCTAGGTGCCACACCCTCTATCGACTAATTAAAAGAAGCAAAAGAGTTGAAACCAACAAAATCCAACATTGATTATTTTGACTGGTCTACCTCCACATATTTCTTCTTTAAAGTCTCGTAATGTTAAATGGCCAGAATTTTAAAAAAATTATAATATCTTTTTTATTTTAAAATAAATTGATCTTTTTTTTCATTTTTTAATTAAAAGATATTATAATTAAAAAAATACAAATGTTTAAAAAGATAAAATAACATTCTAACCAAATTCTGGCAAAATTTTTCTGGCCAAAATGCTAATAGAATATCTTGCACCCACTTTGAAATAATATCTGCTAATTAGAAAGAATGAGTCATACACAAACTTAATGATGTTATTGTTATAGAATGGGATTATACACTTACGTTTTCCTTTTCCTTTGAATTATATTTACTTAAGTTATGTTAAAAATTATTTTATGTTATGTTAAATTTTTATATAATAATATTACGTTTAAAAGAAATTGAATTTTAAACTTAGGCTATATTTTCAAGTTCAATTTATTTGTTTAGTATTATGGACTTGTTATTTCACATTGTATATTATATGATTTTTTTTTAATTACAATAATTGGTAGATTATTTTCTTACAATTGGTTCATTCAAACATTTTTTATTGAAAATTACATTATTTTGAGGTTGTCAATAATTTAGAGATGAAACTAAGAATTTACGTTAAATTCACAAGTGTTTTCAATACTTCTCTTTTATTTTAAAAAATGAATAATTCCTAGAACATTTTAAATAAACTATACATTATTCTTTATAGTCCCATTATGAGGGGAATAGCTAGCCTTAGCCTAGAGTGTTCGATTAGAAACTACATCATATTTATAAGTAAAATGATACTTTAAATGGTTAAAATAGACTTATGTGTTTTTTTTTGTTTAAATTATATTTTGCATAAAAAAAAAGAATTTTAAATTAGGTTATATTTTCAATTTCAGTTTACTTGTTTTAGTACTATTGACTTATTATTTCACATTGCATGTTGTTTATTTTTCACTTATAATTGACACATTATTTTCTTTAAAATGTTTAAATAGTGTTATGATATTCTATTTATGAATACTAATCTTTTTGTCAAATATCCAGTTCATAATGTTCTTACAAAATACTTTTTAAAAAATATTAAAATATATTATATCAAAATATTATTAATTTTAAAACATATATCAATTTTTAAAAATAATAATAGGTTAAAATTTATATTTATGAATTCATATACTCTCACGAGACAAAAATTAAAAATATTTATTTTTTCCACAAACACAAAATCCCAAAATGTTAGGTTCATGCTAGTGATTTACCAAGCAAATATAAATTCTCATAGGGAGAATTAATATGTTTAATTTAGATCAAGTCAGTTTACTTGCTAACCACATGGCATGCAGTGGCCGGTCACGACGTTACGTTGCTCATATAATTAATTAATTACATTTAATTATAATGCAATCACTCATGTTCGTTATTTGATTAGGAAGTATGATTAATTAATATTTTCACCGTCCATAACTTTTTTAATTTAATATTATTTTTCTAATTTGTAACTCGATATAGTCCAATCCACCAAGTAAATAAGTCAAATCCGTAGTAAAAAAATAGGGGTTTATTATACAACAAATTAAAAATTAAAAATCTCGATACTCCATGTCCACTTCCTAATATGCATGTAAATCAAACATATGCATATATTTAGCTAAATGTCAATAAGCTCGATCAATAATCATTAGAGGTATTCAAATTATCTGTCTTAGTTAAGTTGAAGTGTTTGGATGTAAATTTCGTAAAGTTTAAAAAAATAAAAAATGATAACAAATCATAAATAAGTACAAGTGTCAAACTAATTATCGATTACTAAAGTTATAAATCTAAATTAAATTGCATGATCTTACTTAAAGGGGAAACTTGTTCCCTTCTCTAGGAATTTGTACTAAACTTAAGAGAAACAATAAATTAAGCATAAATAGGATAACTAATTAGATAATTAAACCGACTACAAAGATCTTCTTAGGTTCCAAAATCTCTATTTGATTTGACCAATTCTTTTTAAACAATGAGATTTCAAAAAGTAGTTTTTAATTTTGGGTTGATCCACTATAGAGGATAAGAAGCAAGTTTTTTATTTATATAATAACATACTAAGTACTAACTACCTCATAATCACATTAATATATATATATATTAAAAAAAAAAACCACCTCATGCATTATTCCACAATAAGTGGATTCAAAGTAGTTAAAACAGTAGAACCTTCATCAATTAGCAACCACAATTTTTTTAATTTCTTTTTGTGTTTTTTTTTATTACTTTTTTGCTTATTATTAAATACTCCAAGGTTTTGGCGGAAGGCTATTGAATTCTATCAATTGTAATTAAAATTTTAACTTTGTCTCTATAATTAATATACTAAGCACTTTAAGTGTAATTAATATTTAATTGTACTTTATTTTTCAGATAGTTAGTTCAACTTAAAATTACAAGAAAATCTAAATTATGTAATTATTATTTTAACATAATCAATACAAAAAAAAACATTTGGAACATGAAGGTAAGTGTATGACCAAAGATTACATTGAGAAAGAATAATTAATAAATTAATAAAAATAGAAAGAAATATAAAATACCACATGAGACCACATGGAGATGAATTTTAGAAACAACAGAGAATATTTAGACTTCACTAAGACCAATTTTTGCGTGAAATTAGTCAAAGTAATAATATGGTTTTTGATAAACCAGGTAACATGTTATAGGAAAGATATAATGATCTTATATGAATTAATTATATAAATATTAATTAATTCATAACTAGTTGCTACTCTATTCAAACTTGTAAATCACGTTCTCTAGACCCTCTCCATTTTTATTTTTATTTTTTTATAAAAGAAATCAATCATCATGGAATAATAGGGAACTTGTACAATTATCTACTCATATTCTCCTCCTATAGTTAATTAAGTTGTTAATCACAAGATTATTATATTAATTTGTTCATCCTGATTTTGACCAAAAAGTGTTGTTTGGACTGTTGCACCGAATAGGATGCTTATAAATATAATTCTAATTAGGAGTATGTTTTACTGTGACTAATTAATTTGTAATTCAATTTTTTGGAGTAGTTGGTACTTAGCAACCACACATACTCATAATTAAGCACATATATTAAACATTAAACAGAAGAATATAAGAATTCTATAACTATTTTTTTTTTTTTGGATCTCATCATAATTAATTTATGATTAGTTGTGTATTTTGAAATCAATTTCTGAACAACTAATCTAACTAACAAATAATTACTACACACCTATAACTTGTCATTAACACAAGTCTTTCTTAATATCAGATAAGAAATCATAGTAACTCCCACAATTTTCTCCCGATTCTGAAAAAATAAAATTTTTACATAATTATTTTTAACAAGGTCAAACATTAAACAGTAATACTGAAAAATCATATTTGTACAAATCACCCTATCTACAATGTGCAATGGTCCATCTCGAAGATTTAAGAGAGAAAAAACACGGTATGATTCCACACGAGTGTAATAACTTTATATTGATGTGATGATCAAGATAGGTCGATTTTGTTCATTTTCTTCAACAATTTAGATTTATTAAAAAATGAAATAAAATTGATTGACCTTGGCTTTTTGTACAAAAGTCTTGTGTCATTTTCATCCCTCATCCATCAACCAATAATCTCATAGTCATACAATATTGTTGTATATAAGTTGTGACCAAAATATTGTATAGTTATCATATTTATATATGAATATTAGCTAGCGACTGTAATTATTTTTTATAATAGGCCGAAATCTAATTTATCCACAAACCTATTTTAATATGTTTGGATTCCTAGACTATAAATTCTCAAGAAGCCCATTTTAACATTTAACACCCCAAGCCCATATAGTAGGAAAAAAGGTCCAAAAATACCTTCCAAGCCCATTTAAGATTGTTCTTCATATCTAGCTTATTCACTCGATTAAGTTTTGTGCATCAACAATCTTTACATTGTGAATGTTATGTTTTTAATCTGAAAAATGAAGTAGATAGTTATATATGCTTGTAATATTAAAACGTGTTATATTGTCTACACTATTTTATCATCAATTCCGAAAGGGATGGTAATATTAACTTTGAAAAAGATCCAATGTGTGAACATTGACTCAATATTATACATGTGAATAATTTACTGTCACATATCATAAGGAAGAAATTTAGGGTGTGAATAAGAGTGGGGGGGACCTTTTTTGCAAATGAAAAGGCAGGACCAGTTAACAGGTGAAATTCACAAGCCTAGCCTATTTTTTGCTCATGAACAAATTCAAATATGGTCCCTCAATTTATCCATTGGGTAATATATATATATATACAAAATTATAATCGGATTCATTTATGAATTGTGACTAATTTGTTCTAGTAATTGCAGTTTTTTTTTTTGACTTGGAAGTTGTCAGCATGAACTTATTGTCGATTTGAAAAGTTCAAACATGTAAGTAGAAACGTTTCGTAACATAGTTGTAGAACTTTAGTATGTAAAATTATAATTCGATCCATTTATGGATTGAGACTAATTTGTTATAGTAATTGCAATTTTCTTTCTTTGACTAGAGTTTGTCAACATAAGCTTGTTGCCGACTTGAAAAGTTCAAACTTGTAGATACAAAATGTTTCGTAACAAATGTAGAATTTCAGTATAGATTGTTGAAATTACACCTTTAAGTGTTTTGAACTCAGCATGTGTGTTGAATTTTTATTAATTTGTACTGAATTTTTGAACTTTAAAATAATGTATTGAAATTTTACTTGTAAAAAAAATTGAAGTTCGATAGTCATTCCTGAAGTTCTTCCAATTTTTAGATAGGGATATTTTCTTTTTTTTAAAAAAAATTGTATCAGAAAAATTGCTAAGTGTTACTCTATCGTGCATTTAGGCATATAACATCCAAGCTTTTTGAAAACAAAATAGCACGTTGAAATGAAATAGAATTTGTTTGACTGTCAAAATTCAAACACATTCACATAAATTACTCTCTTAGTTCACATTTACTTGGTCCACTATATTGAAAATATATTTTCACTCTGAGAGAAAATGCCCCCTTCCCCCACCCCAATATTTTTACCATCAATAATTACTTATTCTTCAAATCATTTTGCAAGTACTAAAACTAAATATTCATTACGTATATTATGATAAAATACTCTAATCATTAATTTCAAAGGGACGCACAAAGTTCAAACTGAACAAGGATGGAGGGAGTAATAACATTTAAAATTATTGCTAATATTTGATTAGCGGGTGTGAAATCTGTATGGGCTGGTCCAAATCATTGAGTCTGCAAGTTATAGTATTCATTGACATTGTCATGTAAGGAGTTGGGCTTGTTCTTCTCTATCTTCGCCCATTTTCATTTTCATTGCCAATTCCTTCTAGAGTCGTAAGCATAAATTACAGTATCTTTTGGACATGATGTTGAGTTTTAAAGGTGTGAATATAAAGTGAAGGGTTGTGACCTTTCTGAAAGATTGTCTCTTTTTCAAGGAGTTGTGATCTTTCTGATAAGACACAGTTAACACATTTTCATACTACCCCTTGTTGGTTATAAATAGAGGGATTTTCTCTCATTTTTCTGCATCGAATTCTTCCCTTCTCCTGCATACATTTCTTATAAACACAAATCGATCGATCATGTTTGTGTGTGTGATCTCGTTATTGTCTTTCTGACCGCTACTTCTTTAATGGTTAATCCGTTTTATCTTGGGAGGAATTAATCTACAACCTCAGGAACTTGAGGGGATTAATTTCTTAAGGGCACACAGTGAATTCTTCTGTGGACTCGAATAGTTCTTTTCTTTTTCTTTTTATCTTTTATTATTTCTGATTTACTAATCTGAATACAGAAGATAGCACATGGAATATATAGTGCAATGAATTAGTTATTAATTAATTTGCAGAAAATGTGAAATGCATTTTCGAAGTTTGTTTTTTAAGTTTGCAAAAAGTTAAACTTTTAATCTTTAACAAAATATTTATCGAACACTATCTATTAAATTTACTGAAAACTATTAAAAAAAGATTAAATCATAACATTAAGAAAGTTATATCTAATTTTAAACTATGCAACTAGACGCCCAAAAAATATTTTAAAAATCAACAGATATTACATCTCAAAAAATTGCACCAAACCTTATAAATAAATTAGAAATAATAGAAACTATTAAAAAAAATGATTACTAAATATAAGGAAAATATAACGGACAAAATCTCGAGTCATTATTGGAAAGTCAATGATTTTTTTTAAGTTTTATTTTTTCGAAAATCACTGGAATGATCTTTCAGTTATTTTCGCGCAAAAATATCAATTACTATGTTTTTTTGAAGAGAGAAAATAGTGGGAGTGTCGAATTTTCTATGAAAATCGATGGATGTACATTGATTTTAAAGCACAAAAATTATAATTGAAAAGTATAAAATTGAGATTGATATATTTTACTTAGTTGAGTGACTCCCTTGTTTTTTTTTATCTGTGTTTTGAGACATTGTTTTTCTTTAGGAATAAAATTCGTTATTTTTTTTCTTGATTTTTCCCCATTATCAACAAACTTCCATCGATTGTATCCCTTATTATGTGACCCTTTTTGATTGCTCTAAATGTGAGGTCTCATTTTTTTCATAATCAGTCAAATTTAACATATAGAATTCGACAAATATTTTATTATTGACTAAAATATTGTTTTGATTATATTTGAACTCACCCTCAAGCATAAAGAACCATTTTCATCATCTCCTCACCAGATATATGGCATAAGTCAATACCCCATTTGTCTCAATTTATGTAATATATATATTTTTAATTTGTCTTAATTAAAATATCATTTTTCTATAATTAGAAATAACTTTAATAATTTTATTTAATCTCACATGATACAAAAAACTATTTAAATCTTTTACAAAAATAATTCATGAAGCAAATAGTATCCAAATAAGATATCAAAATAGCAAATTCCTATTCAAAGTGCAAACACAAGCGAGCACCCCAAAAACGATTGACTTGTTTAATGGAGGAAACAAAGCATTAATAAGTGGCCTTATTTGACGGAAATCTTAATACGTTGCACATTATTATATTTTGGCATACCATTAATTTAATGAATATTTTTTTATAACTGTTTCACTTTTTAATTCTTTTTCTTTTTTGAGTAATATAATATTGGATAAAA
>JAJOOE010002637.1:0-79316 GCA_036250405.1 Solanum raphanifolium | reverse complement strand
ATATATAGTATAAATATTTTACCCTTTTAAAAAAAATAAAATAATAATAGATCAACTATATATTCTACATTAATGCTTACAATTATGATTAAGCCTATAGACTCTTCTTTGCAGGCACGATGCTGCTTAAATTACTTTCAATTATAATTGATGAAGACCAAGGATACTCCCAACAATTAAGTATGGAATTGATGAGTCTTTTTTTATTTTTGGTTAAAATATCTTTAATAATTTGATTCTCTTCAACTTCTTAGCTTTAATAATTTGATTCTATTCAACTTCCCTTACCTAAGGCCCCTTATTTAAAGTCACATAGAAGAGCACTGTATTTGCAAATCTCATTTGAACATTTTGCTCCAATCTGTCAAATTCTCTCCGATTAAGAACCATTTTCTCATTTTTCTTTTATCATTTCTTTTTCTTTATTTTTACTTTTTTGGTTCCTTTATAGTAGATCTTCTAGGTACGGAAGAAAGAAAATACCATTGTCTTTTTAGAACTGTTAGGGATAGTACCATTAGTGTTGCATTTGGATCAAAGACGTCATCATATATGATAATACTGATAGATAGAGAATGAATGTTTGGAAGGTAATAAATTTTTATCACTATGTATGGATTAGAATAAAATAAAGATATATACTCTTTTATAAACGGATAGTTTTTATATTTTAGTTTTTATTCTAATTGATGTAGATGAAGGATACATATCTCCCGAAAATGTTTGGAAATATTCCGAGAATTCAAATTTTGGTATTATTTCATGTAAATTGGTTCCTTTGTAAGTGATTTTTATGTTTATTCTTAAAATTTTCTTTTTATGTTTTCAAATTGGATATGAGATCTACGTGTAAAGTGCGTAATGAGAGATTATTGAGGATAAATTACATCGACATATTCATACCATTACATGTTATATTATCTTAATTAGATTCACATATTTCTTGCTTGATGGCAAATGTAACATTCCACTGTTATGGATTTCATTTAATGAATATGATGTAAATGATAAAGTAAATATTGTTAATTTCAGCATTTTCTATATAATAATTCAATAATATTTCCTAAGGACTAGTTATTTATATAAATAGAAATAAGAAAATCATACATGAATCACATATAGCTATTGTACAATTTAAGAGAGGTTGTAGAACATAATTAAATTAAACTTAATTAAAGATAATATAATTATCATAGAACTTCTACAAAAACTCCCAAGACTATTCATATCTCCCTTATACCTCATCATAACTAAAAACATAATATCACAAGTAAGAATGTTTGTTTATCAAAATAGGAAGTAATGTCAATAGCTTTCATATTTATTATCAAAGGTCAAAATTTCTCAATGGTAAAATAAAAGTTTGAACCTAAAGTACACAAATCAACTTCAATCAAGATCAAAATTCATATTCAAGATCCCTAACAATATAGAACAAGTTTCAATCACATTAAACACTTTCAATTAAAAAATATATTTTAATTTTAGATTTCAAAACTCAATTCAAGTTCTTCAATAAAATTCAAATTTTCAGCTGGTATCGAGAGTGTTTTTCAATAAAAAGTAGTTCAAACAAAGTCACTAACCAATTCTCAATTAAAGCCCACAATTAAATCTCGAATTTACCCATTTATTTTACAAAGATAAATTTATAATTGAAAAATTTAGAGCATGAATATTTTTGAATGAAAGGAGGAAGAAAATTCATACACAAATTACCGAGCTATGCTGTAATTAAAGAAAGGTTTAATGGATAACTAAGCAAACCCTAATCCAAGCTAACATGAGTATTTCATGCTCTAAGAAAATATCTCTATCATCCATCAAATCTACCCTTCCATGGAAACAAGGATAATTATGCTAAGCCTAGACAAAAGTAACAAAAATCTTAAACACTCCTAAGTTATGCATGTATGTACATTTCGTCTTCTTTTTTATTTATCTTGTTTTACTTTAAAGCTTGATTTTTATGACTACTTTAACATAACATTGATTTAATAACAAAGTGAAAACCTTCCTTAGTATGAGCTAGCCCAAATTCTAAAATTTTCACTTATGTTTATATATTTTCTTGAATTTTTTAATATTCTTTTAATGTGTTAAAACAAAGGACTTTTATTCTTTCCATAAATATTTAAATAACTCTTGTTATTAGCATTTAAAAGAACTATGAGAACAAATGGTTTAATTAGAAATATCCCATCAAACCTTAAACATTACAACATCAAAAAGGGCACTAGACAATACTGGAAATATACCTAACATAGAAAAAATGTATGTCTAATTGAGAGTTTCCATTAAATGTTTTATTTTCACGTCCTTTTGTTAAATCTTATAATAGTTGAGTAGTTAAATACTCAAAGATTATTAATAATGTCCAGTTTTAATTAACTTAAAGGATCAAAATTATTTAGGGATATATTCAAGAAACTATTAAGTTTATAAGGGCGTGCTATTGTGTAACACCTCATAAATTTTTTGAACTAAGACTCGAACCGTTCTTCGTAGTGAGTGAGATTTTTGCAAGGAATTTAAAATTTCTGGAGTGTTAAGGTCAGTAGATGTAACACCTTAAGTTCCAAGAATAACCAAAGAGAAAAGCATTCAAGTCATTCCTAAGTTTTTCTTAAGTTTTGGATCAACTTCAAACAACCATAACTCCTAGTAAAAGATGAGTTAATTGAGCTACAAGATGGAAAATTAAAATTCTTCGAGTCCTCTTTCCAATGCCACCAGTTTTGCTAAATTCTGAGCTCTGAGTAAAAAGTTCTAACTGATTTACTAACAACGCCCAAACCTGGCAGCAGCTCCGCGATGGCTCCGCGTTAGGAGCCATTATGGACCTCACTGCCTGGTGAAAAATTATTCCGACTCCCAGCTCATTTTATTTATTTCTTTAGGGGTATTTTAGTCCTAAAAAACCTTAGGAGGTCATCTAAATTGCCCTAAACGTTTAGAAAATCAATTTTTCATAAATCAAACCCTCTCATCCACTCCAAAAATTCTAAGCTCAAGGAATTCAAGAAACGCTAAGGCTAGGGTTCATCTTTCAAGATTTTCCTTCAAGTTGCTTCAAGAAGATGGTTCTTTCAGGTATGTAAGCTTCCATAGTGTTGGGTTTGTTCACCCACACGCCAATCATGTTAATCTCAACGTTAAATTCTTTCTAGAAAGTTGAAAGTATGATGTTCTTGAATTATGTTTTTGAAATTGGCTTTAGTTCTTGAGTTTAGATGAGATTGTTGAGTTCTTGATGAAATAATGTCGATTTTAAAGTTTTATATGAGTAGGTTCTTGTGTTCATGAGCTGGATATCTAAATCTAAAGAGGGATTGAGAAAAAGAATCGAATTTAGGAGAATTGGGGTTAGAAAATGAAGAAGGAAAAAGTCGGGCGAATCTGGCAACCCAGTTCGCGTCGCGGACCTGCCTCCCTATTTCATAAATTTTTTCTTCGCGTTGTGGAAAGGTCACAGACCTCTCTGCCTCAAAAGTTATTTCACGACCACATATTAAAATGCATCTCCACGTCGCGGACTTGCTTCCAGACAGTGATTTCTTGATTGTTTCTCATGTTTAACTATCTAAAAACACTCCTAAATATCACGAGGTCTTTCCTATTACAAATCATAACGTTGAATTCATAATTCAAATTCAAGGTAGAGTTAAGAGTTAAGTTCTGAGAATTCTTTCGAACATTCTAAGAAAGTCCCTTTGAGTCCTTTTGTGGAGTCTTCTACAACTTCTAGTAACTTGTTTCAAGACTCTAGCAAGTGAGTATGAGAAAGAAGAGAATGTATTCATGAGTCTACTTTGTCATCACGATATCCTTCATATCATGAACCATAACTCTTGAATTCATAATTCACATTCAAGAGAGAGTTAAGAGTAAAGTTCAAGAAAGCATTTGAGTTCAATTGTGAATCCTTTGATATCAACTATTGATTTGAACTAAGTTTTGAGGAAGTAAGTAAGAGAATGAGAAGAGTCGTATACATGAGTTCCAGCTAGTTATGTATACCTTTGAGTCGAGTCGTTCATGCCCATAAATTCCGCATGGACTCCATAAATTGAGTATCATTGAGAGGAGTAGTATCTTCAAGTTCGAAGTCTTGAGTATTGAGTTCCTAATCCCCTTTGAGATTATATTTCTAATCATGGGACTATTGCATGCTACCCATGAATCCCTTGAGTTGAATTGTTCATGCCCATAATTCCGCATGAACCCTATAAGTCGAACAATCTTGAGATGAGAAGTATCTTTGAGTCCTTGAGTTGAGTAGTTCATTCTTATAATTCCGTATGAAACCTCTGAGTTGAGCATTCTTGAAATGAGTAGTATCATTGAAGTTCTTGAGTTTCAAGTATTGAGTTCTATCTATAGTTATTGAAAACCTTGCATTGAGTCGTTCACGTCCATAATTCGGCATGAACCATATTTTAAGAAGTCTTTTTACAAATGTTTTTGCTTTGTTTAAAGACTTAAGCATTGAGTTGAGTAAAGAGTAAGAGTAAAATTCATTTTCTTTAAAATGATATAGGGGAACTAAGTATTTCCAAGAGTAAATGTTTTCACATTTAAGATGAGAGGAAACTGAGATTTCCAAAAGAGTTCTGAGTAGTTCAAGTACTAAAGAGAAAGATTTTGAGTAATAATCTCAAACCACAGAAAAAGTTATGTTTTTAAACATATGAGCTGAGTATTTTTGGAGTAGTATTGAGCACCGATATGGGGACGAGTTTGAGTTCAGATAACTCACGTCTCCATAAACCATGTAGCCATTATGGGTAGAAAGGATCATACTTTGTAGATGACTCCTTAGTGCTTTTTAGCATAGTGGATCCACTTAGTTAAGGCATTCTATATGATGGCAAAGTATAGGATAGTTCTGGTAGCGTGGGAAAGACGATGTATCATCACTTAGGCTCATAGTGGTAGTTGTCGGTTAGAGAAACTCCCACAGAGTTATATTGTATTTTAATATACACATTGAGTATTATTGTACTTTTCAATACATTGAGTTGCTATCTACAGTTTTACAGTTTTCCATATATATTGCATCTTTTACTATTGCTTTATCCTTGAGTATCATGAGTTGAGTCTTTCGAGTTGAGTATCTTGAGTTGATTTGTACTTCATTGTGTCGGGTTACCTTATTGTTGAGTTTCACTGAGTTGAGAACGTTATTACTGAGTTGAGTATCTTATCCTTGAGTACTCTGATTTGAGTAACTTTGAGTAGTTTTGAGTATCCTTGATTATTCCTTGAGTTGAGTAAGTTTGAAAAGAGGCAAGTATGTTTCCTTTTTATCAAGTTCAAGCTTATGTTTATGTTTTAGAATTCCCCTTACATGCTCATACATTTCACGTACTGAGCCATTTGGCCTACATCCTTTCATGAGGCAGATACATGTATTCAGGGTCATCAACAAGAGCTTTGTTGATACCACATGGAGTTCGAGTTAGCTATGGTGAGCCTCCTTGCTTCTAGAGGATTTCATTTACTTTTTAGTTTTGTCAGGATATCGTGGGTCTTGTCCCGACTTCCATCTTTTTCATTTAGAGGCTTCATAGATAGACAGTAGAGTTTCAGAAGTCTTCATTTATTTTGTTAAATGTTTTAAAGACTTATGTTGCCTATTTTATGACGAGTTGAATAATTTATTTTTATTCAGAATTATTCATTTGAGTTAAAGATTTGTAATTGAGTTCAATGAATTTTATCATTTTTAAGCTTTGTATGCTTGAGTTAGTCTTTCGCTTGCAGTCAGCCACGATGAAGGTTCACTTGGGGACCAGCAATGGTTCTCGAGTGGTGGCCACGTCCAGGGTGTAGACTGGGGTCATGACATATTGTTATTCTCTCATAACCTACTACAAAAATTAAAGGAGTTAGTAGCAATTATTTAGCGATAATTAATAATATAATTGTCTCTCTATTATAATTAGAGGAAATAATAAATATAGATTGTTATAACTAACACTCTTTATATATAAATGTCTCTAAAGGCTTTTGTCACGCCCCAAGCCTACACCCCGGGCGTGGCTGGCACTTGAGAACCATTGCTGGCCCCAAGCGAACCCTTGGCCTGGCTTACTTACTCAGCTGAAGACTCTAGGAATTATTACACTGATCAAATGCACTTACTCAATTGTTTAATAAAATAACTTAGAATGTTTAAAAGTCAACATTCAACTGGGCCAAAATGGCAACTCAAGTCCTAACATAAGAAATGATAATGTAAAGACAACTGAACAACTAACTGTCTATGAAGCTTCTAAAACAAAGAGGGATGTCGGGACAGGACCCCCGATCATCCTAACCACTGAAAATCTTAAAAAATTATGAAAAGAACCCTTCGGAAAGCAATGAGTCTCACCAACTGACTCCGAGTGCTCAATCTGATCAACGAGGCGCTTGATGCTGATCCTGGTTACCTATGTCTACATCATAAGACGATGCAGGCCAACTAACATTAGTACATTGAATGTATGAGTATGCGAGTTGGAATGCTAAACACAACTTAAGCTTGAAAAGGATCTGAAAGGAACACTTACCTTGGGTTTACTCAGCTCATGAATAACTCAACTCAAAATGCATTGTAAAACAACAATAATAGTGCAATTTATACAAAGCATTTAGAATAGTAAATAACAACTCAATTTGTTAAAGATATGCAATAACAAACTCAACTTTACTCTTATATCAAAGTAATATATTTTATGTGGGAGATTCTCTAACCGACAACCACCATATGAGACTAAGCTGTGATACAACGTCTTGCCCATGTTGCTAGAACTATCCTATACTTTGCCGTTACATAGGACGCCTTAACTAAGTGGATCCACTAGTCTATGCTAAAAGCATCTTAAGGAGTCATCTAAAAAGTATGATCCTTTAATACCCATGATGGCTACATGGTTTATGGAGACTTGAGTTAATATGAACTCGCATCCCCATATCGGTGCTCAATACTATTCCCAAAATATATTTAACTCATATGTTTTTAAAACAAACTTCTTTCTTTGGTTTGAGATAATTACTCAAAACTTAGCTTAAAAGCTCTCTTTGAATCGATATTCCCTTTCTTGTTCAAATGTGAAAACATTTTAAACTCTTGGGAATACTTAGTTCCCTTATAACTTTTAGAGAAATGAACTCAACTCTTTACTCTTTGCTTAACTTAAAACTTAAGTCTTATAACAAAGTTAAAACGTTTTTGAAAGACTTTTGAAAAACTTTAATGAACTTCTCTTGACTTGCTTCTTAACTTCTAAACTTGCCTCTTAACTTTCATTGAATTGAATTATGGATTCAAGGATTGTGATTTGTGAAAGGAATGATCTCACGATGTTTAGGAGTGTTTTTCGATAGCTAAACATGAGAAAAGATAAAAAAAAATACTGTCTGAGGGAAGGTCCGTGACGCAGAGATGTATTTAAATTTTGGTCGCGAATATACTTTTTGAGGCAGAACGGTCCGTAAACGCTCCGCTCCGCGATTAAATTTTCCCCAAATCTGGGAGCAGGTCCGCGACGTGGAGCCAGTGCCCAGATTTGCTCGACTAATTTTCTTCTTCATTTTCCAGCCCCATTTCACCCAAAATCGGTTCTTTTCCCCAAATTCTTTTTAGATTCAGATACCCAACAAATGTACCTAAGAACCTAACTCCAACCAACTCAATAATTTGACGTAATGATCTCAGAAACTTCTCAATCTCATCCCAACTCAAGAATAACATCATGTTCAAGAATACATATCAAGAACATCAACTTTCAAACTCTTTTAGGATGAATTCACGCTGAAATAAACATGTTTGGCACATGGGTGAACGAACTCAATGTTTTGAAAGCCTCACATACCTCGTAGGATTAAATCCTTGGTGAAATCCGCATGAAAATCTCCAAGAAATCGACGAACTTTGAACCTTTCTTCTCCTTTCTCCTCTTTTCTCTTTTCTCCAAGCCCTAGCGTGAATTTCAACTTTTCTAAACTGGTCTAATTCTGATTAGACCCTAAATTAATTAACAAAAATGAAATAAAACAATCGAGCAAGGAAAATACTAAAATACCCTTCCAAAATTCGGATTAAACTTTCCTTATCTAAACAACCCAACTTCCAAAGGGGATATCTCACTCATACGAAATCAGAATCGTGCAAACTCGGCGGCATTGAAAAGGTAATTCAGCGATCTTTCCTACGGTATCTGGAAACATACCTAAATCATCTTGAGTTAGGAGTTATGGTCATTTAAAGTTGACCAAAAACCCAAACTTAACAATTTTGTAGATTTTTCATTCTTTCCTAAAATGACTATTTCCAATTCTAACTCTTTCTAGTTCTTTCAATTTAGCGAGATGTTACGATATATCCTCCTTGGGAAAATTCTTCCTCGAATGAGATTACTCTTAATAGGCTAAGGGTGTAACATCTAACATTCAGCTCACTACTCAACAAGCAATGCAAAAACAACATGCCAACTTATAATTTAAAGAGTACTAAGAATAGAATTAATACATTGGTCTGAAATCTCTCCGGTTTCAAAGAGATGTGGATATCTCTTATTCATATCTTCTTTAGCTTCCCAAGTAGCTTCCTCCACAAACTGGTTCCTCCAAAGAGCTTTGATTGATGCTACTTCCTTAGTCCTCAACTTGCGAACTTGGCGATCTAGAATCTGAACATGAATCTCCTCATAAGATAAGCTATCCTTGATCCCAATAAATTCAGTTGGTATGATCAATGATGCATCGCCCATGCACTTCTTCAACATGGAGACGTGAAATACCGGATGAACTGCTGCTAACTCTTGTGGTAGCTCTAATTCATAAGCTACACTACCTACCATTTTCGATATTCTATAAGGGCCAATATACCGGGGACTAAGTTTCCCCTTTTTACCAAATCTCATAACACCTTTCATGGGTGAAACTTTCAAGTAGACCCAATCGTCCACTTTGAACTCTAACTCCCTTCTCCTAACATTGGTTTAGGATTTCTGACAACTCTGCGCTGTTTTCAACCTCTCTTGAATCACTTTCACTTTCTCCATAGCTTGATGAATCAATTCTGGTCCTATCAACCCAGCTTCACCAACTTTAAACCTTCCAATAGGAGATCTGCATCTTCTCCCATAAAGAGACTCATAAGGATCCATCTGGATGCTGGAGTGGTAACTATTGTTCTAAGCAAATTCGATAAGAGGTAGGTGGTCATCCCAATTACCTTTGAAATCAATCAAATAAACCCTCAACATATCCTCTAAGGTCTGAATAGTGCGCTCTGCTTGCCTATTTGTGTGAGGATGAAAGACAATACAAGTTCACCTTTGAACCCAAGCCTTTTTGGAACGACTTCCAAAACTGTGTAGTAAATTATTCACCTCTATTTGATATAATTGAAACAGGGACTCCATGAAGTCTTACTACCTCTTGAATATATAACCTGGCATAATCCTCTACTGAATGGGTAGTCTTTACCGACAAAAAATGGGCTGATTTGGTCATTCGATCCACAATCACCCATATAGAATCATGCTGACTGCAAGACCTTGGCAAACTTGTGATGAAATCCATATTAATCATCTCCCACTTCCATTCCAGAAGTTCTATATTCTGAGCCAAACCACCGGGCCTTTGATGCTGTACTTTAATTTGTTGTCAATTCAGACACTTAGCAACAAACTCTGCAATGCCCTTCTTCATGCTATTCCACCAATACACTTCTCTCAAGTCGCGATACATCTTTTTGGAACCCGGATGAATGGAATATCTAGAGCTATGAGCTTCCTCAATGATCCTCTCTTGAAGTTCATCCAACCTTGGCACACACAATCTACCTTGATATCTCAATACGCCATCTCCCCCTTGTTCAAAAGACATAGCTTTCTTCTTATGAACATTTGCCTTCAATTCAAGAAAAATGGGATCTTGGTCTTGCTTCTCTTTTACTTCTGACACTAATGATTATTTAGCCCCATTCATCATCACTACTCATCCTTCTGTGGAATCCATTAGTCGGACTCCCAAGCGTGCAAGTCTATGCATATCTTTTGCTAACTCTCTCTTTTATTCTTCCACATAGGTGGTACTACCCATAGATAACCTACTTAAAGTATCATCAACAACATTAGATATACCTGGATGGTAAAGAATACTCATGTCATAATCCTTGAGTAATTCCAACCACCTCCTTTGTCTGAGATTAAGCTTTTTCTGAGTAAACACATACTGAAGACTCTTGTGATCGGTGAACACATCCACATGAACATCATAAAGATAATGGCGCCATATTTTCAAGGTAAATACTACGACAACCAATTCTAGATCATAGGATGAGTAATTCTTCTCATGAACCTTTAACTGTCTGGAGGCATAAGCTATAACTTTGCCATTCTACATTAGTACACAACCCAAACCAACTCTAGACATATCACAATATACAACAAAGCCTTGCGTACCTTTTGGTAAGGTCAACACTGGGGCAGTAGTCAACTTCTTTTTCAATTCCTGAAAGATTTTCTCACAAGCTTCAGACCATTGAAACTTCACTATTTTCTAAGTCAACTTGGTCAAAGGGGATGAAATGGATGAGAACCCCTCTACAAACCTTCTATAATAGCCAGCCAAACCCAAGAAACTCCTAATGTCAGTTAGAGATGTGGGTCTAGGCCAATTCTATACTGCCTTAATATTCTGAGTATCAACTTTAATTCCCTCTCCAGACACAATGTGGCCTAAGAATGCCACAGACTCAAGCCAAAACTCACACTTGGGGAAGTTGGCATACAACTCTCTGTCTTTTAAAGTCTTAAGAACTATTCTGAGATGACTAGCATGATCCTCTTCATTCCTTGAATAGATTAGTATGTCATCAATGAAGACGAAAACAAAAATATCTAAATAAGGTTTGAAAACTCTATTCATAAGGTCCATGAACGTTGCAGGTGCATTGGTCAAACCGAACGACATGACCAGAAACTCATAGTGACCTTAAGGGGTCCTGAATGCTGTCTTGGGAATATCACATTCCCTTACTTTCAACTGATGGTAGCCAGATCTGAAGTGTATTTTCAAAAAACAAGAAGCACCCTGAAGCTCATCGAAAAGATCATCAATTCTCGGAAGAGGATACTTGTTCTTGATGGTAACCTTGTTCAAATGACGGTAATCTATACACATCCTAAGGGAACCATCTTTATTTCTCACAAATAAGACTGGAGTGCCCCAAGGTAAAACACTTGGTCGAATAAAGCCCTTATCAATGAGATCTTTCAACTGTTCTATAAGCTCTTTCAACTCTGGTGGTGCCATTCTATATGTCAGAATAGAGATATGACGAGTATCTGGAAGAACATCTATACCAAAGTCTATCTCTCTCTTAGGAGGGACTCCGGGTAGATCATCTGGAAAAAATTCTGGAAACTCTTTTACTATAGGACTGACTGAATATGAGGTATCTCAACACTAGAGTCATTAACTCGGACTAAGTGATAGACACACCCCTTGGAAAATAACTTTCTTTCTTTAAGGTACGAAATAAAATGACCCTTAGGCACTGCTGAACTACTTTTCCACTTTAAGACTGGCTCATTAGGAATTTTGAACTTGACAATTCGAGTCCTACAATCTATTGATGCATAACAGGCATGGAGCCAGTCCATACCTAGAATGACATCAAAATCTACCATGTCTAACTCAATTAAATCAGCCATGGTGTCTCTGTGATTGATGGAAATGACACAATCACGATATACTCGCTCAGCTAGAATAGACTCCCCAACAGGTGATGAAACACAAAAGGGTTCACAGAGTTTCTCAGGAATAACATCAAACTTATTTGCAATATAAGGGGTTACAAAAGATAAACTTTCTCCTGGGTCTACCAAAGCATAAACATCAAAAGTAAAGACTTTAAGACCAGTGACAACATCTGGAGAGTTCTCTTGCTCATGATGACTAGTGATTGCATAGAGGCAGTTTGCTCCTCCGCCAGTACTGGAAGTAGCTCCTCTAGGTGCAGCCCTGTCTGGTGGAGCAACTGATGAAGATTGGGTTCTATTGCCCTGATTTCTACTACCTTGCATGTTCTTAAGGCACTCTTTCATGAAGTGACCCTCTTTCCCACACTTGAAACAACCTTACTGGCCATCACGACAATTACCTGGGTGGGTTTCACCACACCTAGCACATACAAGAGCCCATTTACCTCCTTGTGCCACGCTACCTTGAGACTGTGCAGGTCTAGCTCTGAAGTGTTAGGAATTTTGACCATTATACTCACTTTTGTTTCTGGGTGCAGGTGCACTAGCAGATGATTATGCAGGTCCCTTTTCCTCTTGCTAAAAGGATGAACGATTCATATTACTTTTCTGCAGCCCGGACTCATTTCCTGTCTTAACTTTCTTATTTCTGAATTCTTCCCTATCCCTCAGCTTCTCTTCTTCAACCTGCTGCACATAGACCATCAACCTTGATATAGCCATGTCCCCAATTTGCATCGCTGCCCTACCCTCCTTGCTTGATAGACGGGACAATCCAACAAAAAATAGACTCATTCTACTCCTCAAATTTGCAACCATCTCTGGAGCATAACGGGATAGTTGGGTGAACTTCAACCCATACTTATGAATACTCAAGGAATCCTTCTTAAGGGTAAGAAATTCTCGTACCTTAGTCTCCTTTAGTTCTCGGGGGAAGAAACGCCCCAAGAAGGTCTCCTCAAAACATGCCCAACTCACAGGCGGTGCAACCTCAGCTCTACCCTTTTTCCACTGGTCAAACCAAGTCCTAGCAATATTCTTTAGTTGATATTGCATCTAGTTCAACTTGCTCAGTATCAGCAACATGAATAACCTCAAATACCTTCTTTAGTTCCTCAACAAAAATCTCTGGATCCTCAGTAGTACTTGAACCCATGAAACTTGGAGGATTCATCCTCAAGAACTCTCGGATCCTCGAAGTATCATTCACTTTTTGTCGAGCTCCTCTTTGTTGCCCAACCTGATTAGTCACAGCTTGACTTAGCATCCTAATTGCTTCCCTAAACTAAGCATTGGTGACTTCCCTTTGGGGTTGTCCTTCAGGTGCATTGGGTACCCCTTTCTCCTCAACATTACGTCTAGTAGGACGACCTCTGACAGCTCTTCATGGAGGCATGATTACATGAAAACACGCGCAAGCACGAATTAGAAGGAAACTTTTTAGAGATCAAACTCTAACGCACGAAATGAGTGTGAAAGAAGTGAGAAATTTTCCTAAGTGTTGTAGCCTCCTAATTATAGATGTGGCGTACTTCACATCGATGACTAGGACTCTACATACACGTCTTCATAGACTCTCTAGGACTGTTGAACTCTGTGCTCTGATACCAAGTTTGTCACGCCCCGAGCCTACACTCCGGGGGTGGCTGGCACTTGAGAACCATTGCTGGTCCCAAGCGAACCCTTGGCCTGACTTACTTACTCAACGGAAGAATCTAAGAATTATTACAATGATCAAATACACTTACTCAATTGTTTAATAAAATAACTTAGATTGTTTAAAAGTCAACATTCAACTTGGCCAAAATGGCAACTCAAGTCTTCACATATGAAATGATAATGTAAAGACAACTGAAATACTAACTGTCTATAAAGCCTCTAAAATAAAGAGGGATGTCGGGACAGGACCCCCAATCATCCTAACAACTGAAAAGCTTAAACAATTATGAAAAGGACCCTCCAGAAAGAAAGGAGGCTCACCAACTGACTCCGAGTGCTCAACCTGATCAACGAGGCATTGGATGATGATCCTGGTTACCTGTGTCTGCATAATAAGACGATGTAGGCCAACTGACAACAGTACATTGAATGTACGAGTATGCGAATTGGAATGGTAAACACAACTTAAGCTTGCAAAAGATCTAAAAGGAACACTTAATTTGGCTTTACTCAACTCATTAATAACTCATCTCAAAATGTAGTGTAAGACAACAATAATAGTGCAATTTATACAAAGAACTTAAAGCAATAAATAACAACTCAATTTGTTAAAGATATGCAATAATAAACTCAACTTTACTCATATATCAAAGTAATATAGTTTCTGTGGGAGATTCTCTAACCGATAACCACCATATGAGCCTAAGTGGTGATACAACGTCTTGCCCACACTGCCAGAACTTTCCTATACTTTTCCTTCATATAGGACGCCTTAACTAAGTGGATCCACTAGTCTATGCTAAAAGCATCTTAAGGAGTCATTTAAAAAGTATGATCCTTTACTACCCATGATGGCTACATGGTTTATGGAGACTTGAGATAATATGAACTCGCATCCCCATATCAGTGCTCAATACTACTCCCAAAATATACTTGGCTCATATGTTTTTAAAACAAACTTCTTTCTTTGGTTTGAGATAATTACTCAAAACTTAGCTTAAAAGCTTTCTTGGAATCGATGTTCCCTTTCTTGTTCAAATGTGAAAACATTTTAAACTCTTGGGAATACTTAGTTCCATATAACTTTTGAAGAAATGAACCCAACTCTTTACTCTTTGCTAACTTAAAACTTAAGTCTTAGAACAAAGTTAAAACGTTTGTGAAAGACTTTTGAAAATCTTAAATGAACTTCTCTTGACTTGCTTCTTAACTTCTAAACTTGACTCTGAACTTTCATTGAATTGAATTATGGATTCAAGGATTGTGATTTGTGATAGGAAAGATCTCACGATGTTTAGTAGTGTTTTTAGATAGCTAAACATGAGAAAAGTTCAAAAAATCACTGTCTGAGGGCAGGTCTGCGACGCGGAGATGTATTTAAATTTTGGTCGCAAAAATTCTTTTTGAGGTAGAACGGTTTGTGACCGCTCCGCGACGCAAAGAAATTTTTTCCAAATCTGGGAGCAGGTCTGTGACGCGGAGCTAGTGCCCATATTTTCCTGACTAATTTTCTTCTTTGTTTTCCAACCCCAATTCGCCCAAACTCGGTTCTTTTTCCCAAATTATGTTTAGATACAGATACCCATCAAATGTACCTAAGAACCTAAGTCCAACCAACTCAATAATTTGACGTAATGATCTCAGAAACTTCTCAATCTCAGCCCAACTGAAGAACAACATCAAATTCAAGAATACATATCAAGAACATCAACTTTCAAACTCTTTTAGGATGAATTCACGCTGAAATAAACATATTTTGCACATGGGTGAACGAACCCAATGTTATGAAAGCCTCACATAACTCATAGGATTAAATCCTTAGCGAAATCCAAACGAAAATCTCCAAGAAATCGACGAACTTTGAACTTTTCTTCTCCTTTCTCCTCTTTTCTCTTTTCTCCAAGCCCTAGAATGAACTTCAAATTTTCTAAACTGGTATAATTCTGATTAGACCCTAAATTAATTACCTAAAACGAAATAAATCAATTGGGAAAGGAAAAGACTAAAATACCCTTCCAAAATTCGGATTAGACTTTCCTTATCTAAAGAGCCCAACTTACAAAGGGAATTTCTCACTCATATGAACTCGGAATCTTGCAAACTCAGCGGCGTTGAAAAGGTAATTCAGCGATATTTCCTATGGTATCTGAAAACACACCTAACTCATCCTGCGCTAGGAGTTATGGTTGTTTGAAGTTGACCAAAAATCCAAACTTAACAATTTTCCAGATTTTTCATTCTTTCCTAAAATGACTATTTCTAATTCAAACTCTTTCTAGTTCTTTCAATTTAGCGAGATGTTATAGCTTTAGCATATCTGGATGTAATGACATTAACTCAATTGATGCTAAATATTTTGGTGGCAATAAACATTGTCTTGAAAAGAAAAATATACTTACACTAAATGTATCTTTTATCATAGTAAGCCCTTTCCTTTTATCTTATTTTTGATCAAAGTTGTCACCCCCGAGCCTACACCCTGGGCGGGACTGACACTCGAGAACCATTGCTAGCCCCAACCAAACCCTTGGCCTGACTTACTTACTCAGCGGAAGAGTTAAACATAAGAAATATAACTCATGCAATAACTTAAGAGATAATAACTTAGCCAAAATGACAACTCAAGTCTTAACGTATACAACTGAAAACAAAAAGACTAAAGAACTATAACTACTCATCTATGAAGCCTCTAAAACAAAGAGGGATGTCGGGACTGGACCCCCGATCATCCTAACAACTGAAATCTAAACAATTATGAAAAGGATCCTCCGAAAATCAAAGAGGCTAACCAATTGATTCTGAGTGCTCAACCTAATCAACGAGGCGCTGGATGCTGATCCTGGTTACCCGTGAAAGTCACTCTAAAAAGGCTCATCATAGCCCTTTTTGTGACTCGACTCAAGCTCATCATACATAATTCGATGCGAGTGGAATGCTAAATATAACATAAGCTTGAAAAGAATCTGAAAGAAACACTTACCTTGGCTTTACTCAACTCATGAATAACTCAACTCAAATGCAGTGTAAAACAACAATAATAGTGCAATTTTTTCAAAGCATGTAAAATAGTAAATAACCAGTCAATTTGTTAAAGAAATGCAATACAAACTCAACTTTACACATATAATAAAGTAATATAGTTTCTGTGGGAGATTCTCTAATCGACAACCACCACTATGAGCATAAGTGGTGATACAACGTCTTGCCCACGCTGCCAGGACTGTCCTATAGTTTGCCGTCATATAGAACGCCTTAACTAAGTGGATCCACTAGTCTATGCTAAAAAGCACTTAAGGAGTCATCTAAAAAGTATGATCCTTTACTACCCATGATGGCTACTTGGTTTATGGAGACTTGAGTTAATATGAACTCGCATCCCCATATCGGTGCTCAATACTACTCCCAAAAATATACTTAGCTCATATGTTTTAAAACAAAACTTCTTTCTTTGGTTTGAGATAATTACTCAAAACTTAGTTTAAAAGCTCTCTTGGAAATCAGTGTTACCCTTTCTTGTTCAACTGTGAAAACATTTAACTCTTGAGAATACTTAGTTCCCTTATAACTTTGAAGAAATGAACTCAACTGTTTACTCTTTGCTTAACTCAAAACTTAAGTCTTAAAACAAAGTTAAAAAGTTTGTGAAAGACTTTTGAAAACTTTATGAACTTCTCTTGACTTGATTCTTAACTTCTAGACTTGACTCTTAACTTTCCTTGAATTGAATTATGGATTCAAGGTTCATGATCTCATGTTTATGGATTATTTCATGATGTTTAGACGTACCTTTGAGTGTTGGAATCAACTAGGAAACATAGGTACGTTGCTAAGGAACTAGTACGGAAAGATGGGGAAGGAATGGGAAAAACTGGCGTCCCTGGTGCTCTGAGAGGCGCGGGGCTCCAGCCTTTGAAATTCAGGAACTGATTTGGGGCGAACTGGCTGGGGCGGCACCCCAGAGGTCAAAATTTAGAGGGCCTCTCTTGGGGCTTTGAGAGGGGCGACGCCCCAGGCCCTTGCCCAAGTGAACTCTGACTTTTCTCCTTCGTTTTTTCATCTCTAAACCCCCTATTTCCACTTAGTTCTTTCCCCAAACACTTAGAATCGATTATACCCTCAATATATACTAGATTCAACTCGAAATTACACCTGAAAACATGAATCAAATCTCAAAAAAACTTCAACAACACAACCCACAAGAATTCAAATGAATTTCATCAAGAACTCAAAGGATTTACTTTCAAATCTAATATACTTCGCTGAATTGAATCATCATTGGCGCGTGGGTGAATTAACCCAACGCTATGTGATCTCACATACCTCGTAGTGATCACCCCTTGACGAAATCCACACGCAAATCTCCAAGAAATCAACAAATCTTGAACTTTCTTCTTCTTTCTCCTCTTTTCTCTTTTCTCCAAGCCCTAGCGTGAATTTCCAATTTTCTAAACCGACCAAATTCTGATTTGACCCCAAATAAACTCCTAAAAACGAATTAAAATAGTTGGGTAAGGAAAAGACTAAAATACCCTTCCAAAATCCGGTTTTAGACTTTCCTTATTTGAACAGCCCAACTTCGAAAGGGCATAACTCACTCATACGAACTCCGAATCACGCAAACTCGGCGGTGTTGGAAAGATTATTCCAAGATATTTCCTACGATATCTGGAAACATACCTAACTCATCCTGAGCTCGGAGTTATGGTCGTTTGAAGTTGACCAAAAACTCAAACTTAACTTGACTTAAACAAATTTCCAGATTTTCATTCTTTCCAAAAATGACTATTTCCAATTTTAACTACTTCCTAGTTCTTTCAATTAGCGAGATGTTACAAAATTATATGACTCAAATCTCTATTATTGAATGTGACCAGGTTTATCAGCTGATGAAAATGAAACTACAGCTATTAAAGCACTAGAGAGTGGAGTTATTTTCTTCATACTGAAGCCCATATCGCAAGATGACATACATTATTTATGGCAATATGCAACATTGCGAAAGAAGAAGCATACAGTCAAAGGAGTTGCTAAGGGGGACAAGTCCGCGCGAAAATATGTTGAGATTGAAAATAAACATAGTTAAGTTCCACCACCAATGAAGAGTAGGTTTGTTTGGACAAATCCCCTTCATGAAAATTTTTTGGAAGCCATTACAACACTTGGCTTAAAGTGTAAGTTTTTCCCAACATATATTGTGTAAAATATGAGATCATTCACAGATTATCTACATGTATATCGCGTAAAATATTTAATTTTATTTATAATTTTTTTTTCTACAGGATCTTATCCAAAGAAAATTATTGAACTGATGGATATTCCTGAATTGACTAGCAGACATGTCGCATATCATTTGAAGATTTACTACTTTTAACTCAATAAATGCTTAATCTATAGAACAAATTTTATCTACAGAAAAATAAATGTTATTTTGTAGATGAAAATAGAAAAAAATAATACTAAATGAGTATAGAGTTGATGGTGTTCTATCATTAAATAAATTAGCATAATGAGAAAGCTTCTTTTTATTTATAATAATTAAAACCCTAATATTTGTTACACAAAAGTGAAAATAAAATTGATTCATAACTTTTTAAACATATTTTAAAGTAGGTAAATATAAAATAGAATTAATAAAAATAAAGGTCTATTTATAATAAATTTTCAAAATTTTTTTATCCATAAAGTAAATGAATTATAAATTATAATTTAGAAAACATTTCATCAATGCCAATAGGAAAATAATTTATATAATAGATAACATACAATGAGAAAACAGTGATACTTAAATATACACATAAGCACGCATGCACATAAATACATAAATATATACTTAATGCATGCAATATTAAAGTAACAATAATAAAGAAATAGCATTAGATTCAATTTAATTGAAAGATTACTCTTCTTATTTTAATGAATTCATATAAAATTATAATAAAATATAAAATTATCTATTGATAAAATACCAAATTTGAAAATATAAAATATTATATATAATATAAAAAAATGTTGTATAAATGAATGACCGAAATAGTAAGATAAAAGAGAGATGACATGAAATAAGGTCGTGGAGTGGGAGTTGGGGGGGGGGGGGACAAGAGTAAAAAATGTCTATTAGTCAAAGTTAAAGAGAATTTTTAATTTTTAAATAAGATCTTGAAGTGTGAATGATTTTCAATCCATTAAAATATTGCAATTTTTCTTAAATGGAACTCAAGCATTCATGTATGAGATATTTAGTATTAATTTTTTTTAAAAACCATCAAATTTGAAAGTTATATTTATATTAATTCACTCTTATGTTAGAAACTCTATGATAGAACAAATATTAGAAGTTAGATGACCTTTTTGTGAAAAATTACTTAAAGCAAACCGTGGCATCACTATTTTTCTTTATAATTAGAGAATAGTTTTCAAACTCATGTTTGCAAACTTTGCAGAAATATTGTATGAGCTTGAAAAGAGATAATGATCCAAAGTTGATTTTTGATTTGGGTAAAATCACATCTGATAATGCTATTGTCCACAAGAAAAGAAGATGACAATATTCCAACTTTAGCTACACAACTTATAATAGGAAATTTAAACTCTATTGACTATGATATGAGGGTTGATCAAGACTTACAGTCTGATCAAAGGGATAAGGATTTGGCAAATAAATTGACTTACATTAAGAATGACAAACCTCGTCATATTGGATTTGAAGAGGCTTCTGTTGAGTTATGTCCTTTGCCAGAGAGCTTTGAATGTAATGAAGATGGAGGAAGAAGCATTACATTAGCTGACTCTCCTATGTTGGAAAATATTTATCATATACCACTTTCAACTACATTCAACTGAACTTACTATCACTGTTTTTGGAAGCCTATTGAATGTTCAATCTTCTAATACGATACATATTTCTGCTTTTTTTTATTTGTTCTTATTTTTTTCTAGTATTATTTAAGTTTAAAAGGTTTGCTATTTTTCTAAATGATACATTTGATTGCACAAACTTACACATTGTAGGAAAATAAAAATGAGAAGAAATATAATTCTTAGTTTCATTGTTGGTATCAATCAATATCAAAAAAATTATTTTTTCATGAATTGATCATACACTAGGTCAATAAAATTTTAATTATACCGTCTCAGTTTCATCGTCAAGAATATTTTACATACATATATTTTATTACATCATGTTCTAAAAATGCAATTAACATATTTATGCGAATTAAGAAAATTCAGACATAATATAATTTTTTTCTTTACTTTATGTTATTTTTGTCCACTTCCACTTCCTTTGATGAGTGGAGATGGTTGAATATTATGAAAGAGTTCTCAAAATATTTAAATAATTAATTTTAATTATTTATTTGCTTAATTTTTTTTTTGAAACATAACTGGTCAATTTTAGTTTATGCATGCAAGGTTAAAGTTGAGTTGAATAAATATTCAAGGCTTAAGTCATACGTGGCCCCTTAAAGTTGTTCGCATAATTCACTTAGCCAGCTTAACTAATACTTGTACCTATTGAACACTTCTAGGACTTTAAATTTATACCACTTGAGCACTTTTTGCCTACATGGAATTTTGAGTGTGATTCATGGCTGATGAGCACGTGAAAACATTTACTTAGATTATTTTTTAAATAAAAAAAACAGTCGCTTTCTTCTTCTTCTTTGTGCTTATTTGCCATCACTAATTTCTCCGGCAACTGCAGGCAATCACCATCACCATTGTAATCTTCTTCTTCTTTCGTTTTTTTTTTCTAGTCACTTCAATTCCTTTACCCTTCATCATCATATTTTTTTTTTCAAATTCGTCATTATTGCTGCCGTCACATACTCCTCTTTTGAGTCAAAATAACAATTAAAAAGTTATGCATCATTATGTTCCCCAAATGTGAAACTTGAGGTAGGTCTTTAAATATCTATGTTTGGTATATGAACATTCAATTCTTAAAAGATAATTTACAAAGTTAAGTAAATTGAGAAAGTTAGCGCACACTATGGGTGTGTTTGGTATGAAGGAAAATATTTTTCGGAAAATGTTTTTCAATTTTCTCATGTTTGGTTAGGTTAAATGTTTTCGAAAATATTTTCCAAATCAACTCGTTTTCTTCAAATTTAAGGAAAATGACTTCCCTTCAAAAATTAAGGAAAACATATTCCAAAACTCTCTTCCAACTTCAAATTACAAATTTTTTTTTGTTGAAGAAATCAATTTATTTTGTCCCTACCCTCAACCCCTCCACTAAACACCCCAAAAAAATAAATTTAAAGCTTGTTTTTAAAAAAATATTTTTAACTTTAATTTTGTTAACCCACCTCACCCCTACCCCAATTGCCCTACCACCCCCTCCCCCCCCCCCCAAAAAAAAAAATAAAATTAAAAGTTGTTTTTAAAAGATATTTCCAATTTCAATTTATTATTTTTTTACCCCACCCCTACCCTTGACTCCCCCCCATCAACCCCCCTACCACCCCCCACCCCCCTCCAAAAATTTTTTAAGTTTGTTTTTAAAAAATCCCACCCTCCCAAAATAAAATAAAATTTAAGTTTGTTTTTAAAAAAAGTTTTCCACTTAAATTTTTTTTTTCCACCCCCCGACCTCTTGTAACGACCGGGTTCCGTCGTTATAGAAAAGCCAGCAGGGAAAATTTTTGGGTCGGAAAACTTTTTCGTAGTAATTGGATTTTCCCAACCTAGTCCAGATTTGGACGAAATTGGAGTCATTAAGGTGTAAGGAAATCTGGTCACAATCAGGTGAATTATTCATGATTTCGATTACATTAGTAGTAGATAACTCGTTAAGAAATCCGTACGACTTTACGAAATTGAATTCAGGCGAGTAAAACTCCCGAAATCGATCTTAGTGTGAAGGGAATATTCTGAGAGTCGTTGGTTAGAGGTGTGTTGTGAAATGGAGATTTTCGAATTCTTTAAATAGCTCACTGTTTTGTGCAAGCCGCTTTGGCAGGGGTTTTGGCCGCTCTAGCGGGGCCGCTACAGCGGGGTGAGGGCCGTTGTGGCGGGTTCGACGCGACTTAAAGTCATAAATAAACCCCTAAATGACCTTATTTTGTACTTTTTGATTTTTAGAGCTAACGAATGAACCCCAGACGACTCCTAACAGTTTTTCCACCATTGTTGAGGCTAAAGGTAAGCTTTACACTCCCCGAATCCATTTTTTGATCCGTAAAACGTAATAGAATAGGTAATTATCGATGGGGGAGGGTTTTGATCAAGATTTTATGGTGGAAACAACCCTATTTTGGGTGCTTTGGATCATGGGTATGATCTAGGATTCATAGAATTGTTAGCAACTCGGGTAATCAGTGATTGTTTATTGATTCCCGTATTGTATTGATTGTTTGTAGACCAAGAACAAGCGAAACGAATCCGGAAAGGGAAGGATCAAGTTTCTTAGGGTTTCAAGCTTGTTTCGAGGTATGTGATGGTTGTTATTCTATGATTGTGTGATGTATGTTTGTTCTTGCTTTAGTATGATACACTTGTTTTAAATGAGATAGATGAATGATGATTGCAATGAAATCATGACTTAAATGTATGATCTTAAGGATGTACTTGTGATTGTGATTGCCATGTGTTGAATGGATCAGTTGCCACATTTCGGCATAACTAACTTGGATCGGTTGCCACGTTCTGACATAATTATGGGATCGGTTGCCATATTCCGGTATAATCATTGGATTGAGTAACACGTTCCGGTATGCTAACTGTTTGGGTTTGGGTTCGATGAGAGGACCAATGATTTGATATAATTGTATATTTTGAGAAATGTGAAGTTGTTCATTGTTAGTAATTGTTGATACTATTGTATATGTTCGATATATGCATGTGATTATTTTGTTGTGATGACTTATGTATGTTGCACTTAGTGGGATAGCCGCGTGATCTTACCAGTACACTATGGTTGTGTACAGATACTTTGCTCTTATTTTTGTTGAGTACATGGGATCTTCAAGCGGCTATTGACAGACCTAACTTAGGAGATCAATGATCGTTCGAATTCAAGGGTGAGCCAATTCTTCCGGGCTGCGATGGGTTCACTTTCGTCTATGTCCACCATTTATGGACTTAGACTATGTTCTAGTTAGTTGATTAGTTCATTAGATTGGGGTTGCATCCCGTCTTGTTTAGACTTGTTGAACTTTAGATGTTTTGGTACATTGACTTTCAGGTTCTAGGTTATTTCTTCCGCATTGTTTAGTTCATTGTTAGACTTTTGTTGGAGTTTATGGGAACTCCCTATTTCTTTCCTTAGTACTTAACTGCTTTCATATACTTAAATGCCTTAAGTTTTTAGATTAGTTGCTTGTTTTGGGTTGTTGTAGTGGTTCTCCTACCGGAGAGTTAGTGTGGGTGCCAATCACGATGGTCGGGGTCATGATAAAGTTGGTATTAAAGCCTAGGTTCATTGATCTTGATGTACCAAAACAAGTCTAGTAGAATCTAGCGGAACGGTATGGGGACGCCTTTACTTTTCTTCGAGAGTCTATAGGACTTTAGGAAATCTCTCTATTTTCTCTTTGTCTCTTTTCGTGCTACAACTTGATTCCAATTGGTAGCTGTCAATTCGAATTGGTATGTATCCTCCTTCACTCTTCTGTCCGTAGTTGGTTAACACTAGATAGAATGGCGTCAAGCCCGTAGGTCCCGTTAATGCTCCACCTGCGGAATCTGTAGCGAGAGGTCACGGTAGAGGCAGGGGTAGAGGAAGAGCTAGGGATAGAGGCCGATGAAGAGTAGCACCTGCTGGGAATGGAGCTCCTGTTGAGAATGCTCCTGTGAATGAGAACCCTCTTGCGCATAATGAAGAGATTGAAGAGGAGAATGTTGAGGATGTGGGACAAGAGGAAGAGGTGCAGGCTGAGACTACCGATGTTCCCCCCATAGACCTAATGTTAGCTCGACATATCATGTTAGTTTTGAAAGGGTTGGTTAGTCCTGGAGTGCTTCCTTCTGCTCAAGCAACTCAAGTTCCTACTAATCCTCCTATTGCTAGCAATGCACCCAAGACGGGTGGAACGGGAGGTAATAATTCTTTCTTTCGTCCTTTGTTGGGTTCTGTTATGACTGGTAATGAGCATGAAATGTTGACTAAGTTTTTGATGCTAAAGCCTCATGTGTTTCTTGGTTCTGAGAATGAGGATGCTTATGAGTTCATCTTAGATTACTATGAGAGGCTTCATACGTTGGGGATTGTCCATCAATATGGGGTTGAGTTTGTGTCCTTTCAACTTCAAGGTGAGGCTAACAGTGGTGGAGAGCTTATATGGAATGCACATCTTCTTCTTTACCTCCACTTACTTGGACCCAGTTTCATGCTATGTTCTTGGAAAAATATGTGCCAAGAACTTTGAGAGATCGTAAGAAAGATGAATTTATGGCTTTGGAACAAGGTGATATGACTGTGGCTGCTTATGAGGCCAAGTTTCATGCTTTGTCTAGATATGCTACTCAATTGGTGATTACTGAGGAGGGAGGATCCGTTTATTTATTAGGGGACTGAAGTCTGAGTTACAAGTATTATCTGTTCATATGACTTCTGCAGGGAGGAGCTTTAATAAGGTAATATATTATGTTAAGAAGGTGGAGGGGGTGAGGCGAGACGGTCAGGCTAAGGCATTGGCAAAATGGCCAAGATTTCAGGCAACTTTCAAGGTTCTTATTCCAGAGGTTCAGGGAGGCCAACGGTTGCAGCCAAGCAAATTCAGTCTGCCATGCCTGCCTCTATAGGTAATTACTCAGGAACTCCATCTCATTATTTTCAGGATAGCCAGGGAGTCGCGCCTTCGACGGGCGGCACAACATTTTTTTATCGCACTAGCTACAATTGTGAAGAACCTGGGCATATGAGAAGAAATTGTCCCCACCCACGTGTGTTAGGTTCCGCGCAACAGCAATATAGAGCAGTGGTAGCCACGGGGAATGGTAATAATGGTAGAGGACGTCCACAAGGTGGGTGAAGGGGTAATCTGCGAGGCCGTGGAGGTAGAGGAAATGGTAATGCAGGCAAGGGTAATGCACAATGATAAGTCCATGATTTGGACTCTTTTAGGGCTATATTTTGATATATTTAGTGTCCTCAAATGCCTATTGTGTCTCAATAACTGATGAAAATCCTTGAGTTTTAGGTATTTGGAGTTTGAGACAAAGCATGGACACTATTGGGCAGAAAGGAACAAGGCAGCTGAAAAGAACGAAGAAAAGACGACATGAGGATTGCCTAAGCCATTAGGCAAGTCGCCGAATGGCTATGGTCTCGCCTAATGTTCCAGTGTGCCAAGCTCTGAAGGAGAAAATTGAGTCGATGAGATAAAGGAGTAGTCGGCGAGTCACCGAACGATTCCGTGATGCAATATTCCATCGCCTAATGTTATAGAACTTGATTTTGCTGAAGGCCAATGCGGAAAGGCGATGAACCAGACCAAAGGGCAGATCGCCGAGTGGATTGGCAATCCCAACTAATTGCGCCGAGTGATCCTTCGCAGCACACTTTTTGACAACTATAAATACCTGTTTGAATTTTTAGTTTAGTATCAAGTTTTACAATTCAGAAACCAATTTTTAGAATTACTCAATTTTAGAACTTAGTTTTTGGGAGACTTTGTTCCTTAGCTTTGAAGATTTCCATTTCTAAGCAATTGGAATTGGGTATTGAAGATTCTTCATCTTTGACGTGTGTAAAGACAATATCTATCGTACCTATTTGATGGAAACACTTTTCGGTATCAATTTCTATCTCTTTACTATGTCTAGCTAAAACCCCAATTCTTGGGGTGTGATTTTGTGAATATGGGTTGAATTTAGTGCTAGGTATTGTTAATTGATTGTTTATTCGTTGTTTAAAAGTGATTTTGTTCAGTAGTTGTGTTTGAATTTAATAGGGTTGTAGTTGCAAATACAATTTTATCTTCGTGTTTTTGAATTGCTCGAGAGAGAGGTTTTAAAACCAAAACTACTGAATCGATAGTTTGCGGTTATTGGGTTGTCGTGGGTTCATCTCGAGAGAGTGAATCCTAAATCCTCTCCCACACATTCAGCTCGAGAGAGTGAATGGACTAAGGCGAAGGCTGTGCTTCATTTCTGCTTATCGGTGTTCGAGAGAAACCAATTTGATTCGGGGTAAATTGTTCGAGAAAAACTTTACTCCCACTAAAGTCTTGCCTAGTTACCAATTTGCAGCAAGTTACTATCAATAACATTTACCCGGTTGTGTATTTTAGCCCATATTCCTATCACATCCCAAGAATCCTGTCTCCATAATTGCATTTTCATTTTTAGTTGTCATTTTAGTTGATAGTTGATTATAAAACCCCCTTTGATAATTGACACTTGTGTCACTCTTTAATTTGATATGCTTATTTTCGTAAAAGTCTTTAGCTATAATTGACTCGTATGAAGTTTTTGCTTTTCTGCTGATTCTCAATCACAAACCGCTCTTTGACTTAGTTAAGGAAGAATTGGTTCTTTTTGCATTTCACTGGGCACTAGAAACGTCAGGTCAATCTGAGAGTTTCGCTCTGAGTCTAGCTATCGCTCCCTTGGGACTCGACCCCAACTCACTAGTTGGGTTTTATTACTATTGAACGACCATGGACGCTTAGTATTGGATGAATCGCCTGGATACGTCAAGTCAAAATGGCGCTGCTGCCGGGGAGTGGTGCTAATTGAGATTTTTTAGTTAGTTAAATTTTGTTCTTGTTAGTTATAGTGAAACTTACTTAGTTTTTAGTTTTGTTTTGTGTGCTTATACTTTGAAATAGAAGTGGTGAGCATGTCAGGCAGTACTTACGAACCAATGAATTTCCCTCTGTTAGAAGTGATGATGTTCAGGTAACGCATTCTAACCTTCAAACAATTGGAAGGTGAAGGGATTCACGAGTCGTGGCTAGGGTTTAAAGCACTGCTGGTTCAATGCCCAATTCATGAAATACCCGATGTAGTCCTTCTGGAATGTTTTTACAGGAGTCTTAGTCCTGGGAATAAGGTGTTAGATGATCAACTCATCCTGAGTGGTATTGCACAACAGCCCTATGAGATAGCAGCCCAACTGCTTGATCACATGGCTAAGACAAACCAAGAAGTCGAGAGGGGATTCATGTTAACCGCACTGGTAACTCAGTTTGATGATTTGTCCAACAAAATATTAGAGATTGAAATCCAGTGCAAAGGAAAAGAAAGATACATACCCCCTTATGAGAGGAGAAGATCTGAGAACAATGAGAGTAAACGTGTCGAGGATACGCTGTTAATCATTCTCCAAAAGATCAGTGAGCAAGATAGAGTGCTGGAAGAGATGAAGGAGATTATTGAAATGCTAAATCAGATGATCGGTTCTCACTCTAGATCTATCCAGCTAATTGAAACTCTCATAGGTCATGTATTGCCTCAGTTCCACCCAAATGAACAATTGGGGTTACTTAGTCGTACTAGGGCCAACCCCAATAATAGAGCTTGAGTAAGGACTTGCGTCATGCCACGACGTTAACTAAGGCACTTCTTAGGAGGCAACCCAAGGTTTTATTGCATTATTGTTATTTTAGAATAATGGTGTGTTGATTGTGCAGGCTAAAGTGTGGGAAATGTTTGGAAAGTGCAGATTGGCGAGCTAAAATCCATTCAGTGGAATGCTGAAGAGGTCAGCGACCCCGACCTAGACCGATGTTAGACTCAAGACAACTTTAAGGTAGAGTTTGTAAAACTCGGCGAGCCCAAGAAATCATTGGCGATTCATCGATCAAGTTGGCGATCTCGATCTTGTCCGCCGTTTGGACCCTCACATCAACCGAGGGTCCTGTAAAACTTGGTGAGCTAAGTGACTACTTAGCATGTCATCGAGTGGGTCGGCGATCATGACTAACGTCGCTGAATAGGCGAAGAACTGGACGGCTTATTAGATGGCCAAAGGTTTAAATTTCGAATTCTTTCGTTTTCCCTCATTTTTCATCTTCCCAAACTCGCACCCTTCTAGTATTTTCAATATTTCCGCACTCTATAAGTATTTTAGTTGATCGATTGGTGCTTGGATTTGGATTACATTGCAGCCTAGCTTTTTAGTCCTTAGTAATCAGCAACTAAGGTTGGTTTTCCGAAACTCGAATTTATTTTTAGTAATTTGTACTCTTATGTAAGAAATATTATGTTGATGATGTGTGCTGGGCCTCTTTGATAGGATTAGAATGTTTGAATGCCTGTCTGTAATTCGATAATCCTGCCCGTAATGTTTTTAATGTTAAATTCCCGTCTTTTTGTGCTTTAAAATGAAGTAAATTTTGCGGGGTTGTGCTTGCATGCTATTTGAATTTGGTTGGGGGAGGTCTGAGTAACCCGTATTTGTGCCAAACAATGAAATTTGCCTAATGATAGAGCGAGTGACTTTGTTTTAAGGGCAAAGGTCGTTAATTGGCCAAATTTGGCAAAACAGGGAGAAGTCTGAGTATCTCGGGGTAATGGGTATCATGGGTCCTGTTTGAATTCACGTTGTGCAAGTTTTGATTCTGTTTTCGGGTGTTGCGGGGTTGAATTCGAGAATTTGGATTGAAAATAGGCAAGTTGGGTCTTTGGCCAGCTGGGTCAAGCTCGCCGAACCACTCGGCAGTTCACCAAATGTCCCCATCTCACCATTAATTTCATGCTTTATTTGATGACTGGTTCTGTAACTTTTGGTGAGAAGCCTGAGGTCGCCGAGCGCACTTGACTACTCGCCGAAAGCCTTTTTTATCGCCATTTGTCTGCACCCCTGAAACCTTTTTGCACTGTAACTTTCGGCGAGCTAATTCTTGCTCGCCGAAAGATGTTGGTGATTCGCCAAAAGACCTATCCTTTCGTTGTCTTGCCTAGAATTTTGAGCCAATCCGTTCGGCGATCCCGACTTATCTCGCCAAAGCAATTCGACGACTCATTTACTGGTTCGACTAGTCTGTCTGCAACTGCGTTTATGTGATTTTAACTGAAATATTTCTAACTTTTCCTGATGTTTTGCAGACATGGCTAGATCTAAAGTTGCAGGAAGAAACATGCCACCCCGCGGGAAAGCAAAAGGGATTAAACTCAATGAGGGTGCAGTTGCATCCAGGGGCAAGGCCACAAAACATTCCACAACTGGTGGGAGAGGCAAAGGTAAAGGAAAAGCACCTGCATCACTAGAGGCAAGCTCCGACAGTGACGACATCTATGATAGTTACCTCACCACCTCTGAAAGTGAAGGTGAGTATCAGGGGCCTCAAACTATAGTGTATGATGATGATGAGCTTGTAGCAGCGTAGAGGGCATAGTTATGATCTAAAAATATGTATGACTCATCTAGGATCAGAACCCCTCAGCCCACCACTTCCTCTCCTCCAGTTCTAGAACAAGCTATAGTCCTAGCACCTCTTTTACAAGGCCCTCTTCCAAAGTCGATGAATAGATTAAAGACTGAGGGTCTAAGGACGATCCTTGAAGAGAAGCGTTTGTCCACAGATGGAGTGATCGACAGGTATCCGGAGATAATGGATTGCCTAAAATACCACATGTTCCAAACCTTCACAAAATCCCGTGGATCTTATATTCCAATCTGGGTCAGAAAATTCTACAGTGCATTAATACCCTAGAGGAAGAAGAACGCACCAACTTTTAAAGCAGTTGTTTACGTGGTTGTCAGAGGCCGGAAGGTAAATTGTCATAGTGCTGCTATCAACACAGTCTTGGGCATGTCCACGAGTATTAATGATCACTGCCAGCACTTGATCAGAACAGAGAACCTGGAAAAGATGAAGAAGTGGTTAGCCCCACTGATTTCAGACGGTACTCTGAAGTGGTTAGCGGATGGGTCTCCAATTGAAAAGAAAGATCTGAACGTAGCTGCGAGATTCTGGTTCGATTTTATCAGTAGCACAATTATTCCATCTCAGAATGAGTCGATCATTTGCCTTGCTAAGGAAGCCTGTCTGGGTTGCATCATAAAGGAAACTAGGATAAATTTGGGGATGATCATTGCTTCAGAGATTCTCATGCGTGCAAAGCAGCGCTAGACCTCTCTTCCCTTCCCGATATTGATCACCGAGCTGTGCAGATAGGCTCGGGTACCTAGAGATGCCAAGAAGGATGTGGAAGTGATTCCCACATCCTCTACCAATATCCGGAGGATCGAGGCAAAATATTTAAAGGACCAAGTAGAAAAGAAGAAGAAGGCAGCCCTGGTGGATCCTTCCCCGATTGTGGACACAAACTCCATACCTGCAGAGGTATCTTTGCCAACTCTGGCCCATGGGCCTTCAGGTACCTCTACTGCTACTCTTTCTGATGTTCCTAGTTATTCTGCTGCTGCACTGCCCCCTAGACCAGCTGTTGTTGCTGTCTCCCAGACTCTGATTACCCAGGCTTCATTACTCCGGATTGGGAAACTTGCCCATTCTACTGATCGTCGAGCTGCCAGTCTCGAGGCCTCCATTCCGGGCATGATTCAGACTACCCTGACTGATGTTGTAACACCATTGAGCGCTGCCATTGATGTTCTTGCGGCGAAAATAGCGGTGTGTGAGCATGTCCAAGGGTCCACCGAGGAGGTGACAACCTTAAAAGCCGCTATAGCTGCATTGTGAAGCGACGTTGATCAGCTGAAGTTCACCGATATGTCCATGGTCTTCGGGATGGTGGAGATCCCCGATGAGCCAGTTGAGCCAGCTGATCCCGAGTCTGAGGCGGAGACGGATGAGGAGTTGGTTGAGGTGGTTGAGGAAGCTTCATATGAGGGCCTTAATGAGACTGAAGAGGCCATGGTAGATGCTATTGTGCAGGCTTCTTTGACAGATACTCCCTTGGCTGCTCCTATTGGGTCTGATACTGCTATTCCTTCTGAGGTGACCTCGGGCACTGATGCCCAAGTCCATACCGATGCACCGGGCACTGATGCCCAGATAGATAGAGCGACTGCGTAGACAAGATCCCCTCTTTACCTCCCTCTCTGTCTTACTTTTACTTTGACTTGTGGATATTATATTTTTGTTGGCATTTGAGAACAAATGCTTTTATTTATGGTGAGGTGTGGCTCACCTTTTGTGTGACTCTTTTTGTGAATATTCTTGTTTTGTTTATATATTTGGGCTCTGAGCTAAATTCGTGTTATACACTACTTTTTGTGGATGTTTGAGCTTGTGGTTCCTTGCTTTTAATTGTAAATGATTTTTTATCCTTCCAAATTTTTTTGCCACCTCTTGTATATGTTGAATGTGGCTGTTTTCTTGCAAATTTGAGTACCGATTTTGATCAATACCGATGACTCGAATAGTGCTCATAATCGAACAAAAATGAATGCGCGGCTACGACGTGGCTAATTGAAGTTGCATAGACAATATGTGAACTCTTTGCATCTCATTGTGACTAGCCAAGTATCGAATTGAGTCTCTTGTGATGAACATTGCACAATAGTGAAAGTGTAAAGTCTTGTTTGACATTGGTGTCAATGCCTTGTGTGATGAGCTTACCGTGAACCATGTGTGATGACACCTAGAATTTGCCTCGTTGGTCTGGTTGACTAAGTGATGCAATTTCTTGAGATGATCTTAGGAAAGTTTAAAGAGTGTGAACCAATTTGAAATTATACGTCTTTTGTGGCTTACCTTGTGAGTGTATGAACCTCTTTTAAGCACCCTTTGAGCCTTAACCTTTCCTTGGAAGAAACTTGATAACATTGCTACCTTTTATTGACCCATTACCCATAATCCTCATAATCTGTGGCTTGTTTGAATAGCCAACTTAGGCCAAAAGCCTAAGTTAGGGGTGTGGTGAAAAGAGAACGCAAATCAAGTAAATGCAAAGAAGTCCCTTGTGCCCATGTTTTGAGAAAAATGGAACCCTTCCATATAAAAAAAAAGAGAGAAAAATAAGAAAAGATTGAAAAAGAAAAAAAAGAAAGAAAAAGTTGTGAAATAAGGTTGTGGAAATACATTGAAAATGGGGTTCCTAATTACTCATGGAGGATGAATAAGAGGTAACTTTTGAGCTTGAATGAACATGATAAAGAGAACGAAAGAAGGTGTTGTTCACATCACATTTCACGAGGATTTTTAGCCTACAAGCCTAAATGACCATACCATTACACTCAACCCCTTTACAAGCCTTGAAAAGACCTTTTTGATCTTGAATGAGCTAAAGCAAAAGTCGATTGGAAAAAAGGGCGAACCTATGGGTGAAATCATGCATTGTGTTTATCTTTGTGAGTGTGAGTGTTGATCTTGATTTTAGAACTTCAATTGATTGAACCATTGAGTGAATATGGAATCATTCTTTTTGTGAGGGCATTTGAATACCTTTGTTGAGCTTGAACTTGCATTTGAAACAAGTATAGTGAGCTTGAGATTCTTTGGTAATGGTGAGTCATAACTTGAATCTTTGAGTGCACAATTGATCTTTGCATGAGTAAGTTGATACTTTTTGTGTGCATTCATGATTGAGTCATGTGTAGCAATTTCAAATCTTTTCTTTCATCTCGGGAGAGATACGATTGGGAGGACCTAATTCAACCCCCTCCGGTAAAATAAGAACAAGCCCCCACGTTCAACCCCCCTTTTTTATCATTAGCAAGAACTTGTTTCAGTTGCATATCATAAAGAATTCGAACCAGTTTCTTAGTAAGAATGGGTGAGGGTATTCTGCCTATTTCTATTATAAGAAATGAGGTTTTAACCCACTTTAAAAGAGTCCTTAAGGTCATAAAGAGACCTTAAAAATGAGTTTTCTAGAGGTCAATTCTTTTTTCCGGTCGTAGTATACGGAGTGAGTGATTCTCGGGTAGTCATCTATGAGTTGAAGTAGGAACTGTTTGAGACATCCTTTTTGAACTGCTGAACTTGAGTTTTGCTTGAGGACAAGCAAAAGTTTAAGTTGGGGGTGTTGATAAGTCCACAATTTGGACTCTTTTAGGGCTTTATCTTGATAGATTTAGTGTCCTTAAATGCATATTTTGTTTCAATAACTGATGAAAATCCTTGAGTTTCAGGTATTTGAAGTTTGAGACAAAGCATGGACATTATTGGGCAAAAAGGAACAAGGCAGCTGAAAATAACAAAGAAAAGATGACCCGAGGATCACCTAAACCATTAGGCGAGTCGTCGAATGGCCATGGACTCGCCCAATGTTCCAGTGTGCCAAGCTCTGAAGGAGAAAATTGAGTCGGCGAGATAAAAGAGTAGTCTGCAAGTCGCCAAACAATTCCGCGATGCAGTATTCCATCACCCAATGTTACAGAACTTGAATTTGCAGAAGGCCAATGCTGAAAGGCGATGAACTAGACCAAATGGGGAATTGCTGAGTGGATCGGCGATCCCGACTAACTGCACCGACTAATCCTTCGTAGCACACTTTTTGACAATTATAAATACTTGTTTGAATTTTTAGTTTAGTATCAACTTTTACAATTTAGAAACCAATTTTTAGAATTACTCAGTTTTAGAATAGTTTTTGGGAGACTTTGTTCCTTACCTTTGAAGATTTCCATTTCTAAGCAATTGGAAGTGGGTATTGAAGATTCTTCATCTTTGACATGTGTAAAGACAATATCTATCGTACCTATTTGATGGAAATACTTTTCGGTATCAATTTTTATCTCTTTCATATGTCTAGCTAAAACCCCAATTCTTGGGGTGTGATTTTGTGAATATGGGTTGAATTTACAGGTATTGTTAATTGATTGTTTATTCGTTGTTTAAAGGTGATCTTGTTTAGTAGTTGTGTTTGAATTTAATGGGGTTGTAGTTGCAAATACAATTTTATCTTCGTGTTTTTTACTTGCTCGAGAGAGAGGTTTTAAAACCAAAACTACTGAAACGATAGTCTGCGGTTATTGGGTTGTCGTGGGTTCAACTTGAGAGAGTGAATCTTAAACCCTCTCCCACACATTTAGCTCGAGAGAGTGAATGGACTAAGGTGAAGGATGTGCTTCATTGCCGCTTATCGGTGTTCGAGAGAAACCGATTTGATTCGGGGTAAATTGTTAGAGAGAAAATTTACTCCCACTTAAGTCTAGCCTAGTTACCAATTTGCAGCGAGTTACTATCAAAAGCATTTACCCGGTTGTGTATTTTAGCCCATATTCCTATCACATCCCAAGAATCCCGTCTCCATACTTGCATTTTTGTTTTTAGTTGTCGTGTTAGTTGATAATTGATTATAAAACCCCCTTTGATAATTGACACTTGTGTCACTCTTTAATTTGATATGCTTATTTTCGTAGAAGTCTTTAGCTATAATTGACTCGAACGAAGTTTTTGCTTTTCTACTAATTCTCAGTTACAAATCGCTCCCTTGGGACTTGACCCCAACTCATTAGTTGGGTTATATTACTATTGAACGACCATGGACGCTCAGTATTGGATGAAGCGCCTGGATACGTCAAGTCACGCAACCAGGCATGGATGTGGCTCGTCAAGATGATAAGGCTCAGTGTTATGCATTTCGAGAAAGAGTGAGGCAGATGTGTTTGACATAGTGATCACAAGTATTATTCTTTTCTGCGACCGGATGGCTAATGTATTATTTGATCCGGGTTCTACTTATTCATATGTATCCATGAGATTTGCCTCACACTTTAATATGATTTGTGATATTGTTGATGCCCCTATTCATGTTTCTACCCCAGTTGGAGAGTCAGTCATAGTTACCCATGTCAATCGTGCTTGTCCTGTTTTGTTTATGGGTTTTCAAACATGGGCTGATTTGGTGATTTTGGATATGACTGACTTTGACATAATCTTATGCATGACTTGGTTGTCCCCCTATTATGCTGTGCTTAATTGTAATACTAAGTCTGTAACTCTAGAAATTCCGGGAAGGGAAAAATTAGAGTGGGAAGGGGTGTACAAGCCTAAGCAAGCTAAGATTATATCCTCCATTCGGGCTAGTAAATTAGTAGAGTAGGGTTGTTTGATTTATTTGGCTCATATTAGGGATGTTGAGATTGAGGCTCCATCCATTGGGTCTATTCCTGTGGTGTCAGAATTTAGAGAAGTGTTTTCTAATGACTTGCCTGGTATGCCTCCGGATAGGGATATAAATTTTTTGCATTGATTTAGAGCCTGGTACTCGTCCCATTTCCATCCCTCCATATCGCATGGCTCCGGCAGAGTCAAGAGAGCTTAAGGTTTAAATCCAAGAGCTTCTTGATAAGGGATTTATTCATCCTAGTGCTTCCCCATGGGGTGCTCCAGTTTTGTTTGTTAAGAAAAAAGATGGTAGTATGAGAATGTGTATAGATTACTGGCAATTGAATGGGGTCACTATTTGAAACATGTACCATTTGACTCGAATAGATGATCTCTTTGACCAATTGCAAGGTGCAGTAGTTTTCTCTAAGATTGATCTAAGATCCGGTTACCATCAATTGGAAATTAGGCCTGAGGATGTGCCCAAGACGGCGTTTAGAACTCTCTATGGGCACTATGAGTTTTTGGTTATGTCTTTTGGGTTGACCAATGCGCCTGCAACTTTCATGAGTTTAATGAATGGGGTGTTCAAGCCATTTCTTGATTCTTTCGTCATAGTCTTTATTGATGATATTTTGGTTTATTCAAAAAGTGAGGAAGAGCATGCCGATCATCTTCGTATTGTTTTGGGTATTCTTGGGAAGCAAAGATTGTATGCTAAATTTTCTAAGTGCAAATTTTGGTTGACTTCGATTGCATTTTTAGGACATGTAGTTTTAAAAGATTGAGGCGGTTAAGAATTGGTTTCGGCCTAGATCTGTGACAGAAGTTAGGAGTTTTGTTGGGCTCGCCAGCTATTATCGTCGATTTGTGAATAATTTTGCTTCTATTACCACTCACTTGACTAGTTTGACCAAAAAGGAGATACCATTTGAATGGACTGAAAAATGAAAGGAGAGCTTTCAAAAGCTCAAGACTATCTTGACCACCGCACCTATCCTAGCATTATCGGTGGAAGGTAAGGATTTTATTGTTTGTTGTGATGCTTCACATTCTGGTTTGGATGCATGTTGATGCAGGATAAGAATGTTATAGCTTATGCCTCACGTCAATTGAAGGTGCATGAGAGGAATTATCTCACACATGATTTGGAGTTGGCAGCAGTAGTGTTTCCTCTTAAGATTTGGCGACATTACCTCTATGGTGTTAAGTGTGAGGTATTTACTGATCAACGTAGTTTGCAGCATGTGTTCACTTAAAAGGATCTGAATTTGAGACAACAAAGGTGAATGGAGTTAATTAAAGATTATGATGTGACCATTCAATACCATCCGGGTAAGGCTAATTTGGTGGCAGACGCTTTGAGTCGAAAAACGGTGAGTATGGGTAGCTTAGCTTGCTTAAGTATAACCAAACGACCTTTGGCTAAAGAAATTCAGACCTTAGAGTCTAAGTTCATGTAGTTGGGCATCTCAGAAAGAGGTGGGGTGTTAGATAGCATTGAAATGAGAGCCACATTCATTGATGAGATCAAAGCCAAACAATTTGAAGATGAAAACTTGGAAGATCTTAGAAAGAAGACTGTGATTGGTAAGGCACAAAAGACCACTCTTGATACGGATGGCGTGCTCAATTTCAAGGGGGAGAATATGTGTTCCTAGAGTAGATGACTTGATTGAGAATTGTTGACAGAGTCTCATGGTTCGCGATATTCTATTCATCCGGGTGTGACCAAGATATACCGAGACTTGAAGCAAATTTATTGGTGGCTAGGCATAAAGAAGGATATAGTGGAGTTCGTGGATAAGTGTCAAAATTGCCAACAAGTGAAATATGAACACCAAAGGCCCACATGTTTGCTTCAAAGAATGCCAATTCTAGAATGGAAGTGGGAAATAATAGCCATGGATTTTGTGGTTGGCCTTCCCAAGACCTTGGGGAAGTTTGATTCTATTTGGGTAGTGGTTGATAGATTGACTAAGTCAACTCATTTGATTCCGGTAAGAATAGATTATAATGCTGAACAATTGGCTAAGGTGTATGTGAAAGAGATAGTGAGGTTGCATGGGTGCCCCTCTCTATCATCTCAGGCCGTGGTACCCAATTCACATCCAAGTTTTGGAGGAAATTATATGGTGAATTGGGCACACAACTCACTTTTAGTACAACCTTCCATCCATAGACATACGGACAATCAGAGAGGACTATTCAAGTGTTAGAAGACATGTTGAGGTCATGTGTGATTGACTTTGGAGGGCATTGGGATAAGTTCTTACCTTTGTGTGAAATTTCTTATAACAATAGTTATCACTCTAGCATCGATATGACACCGTTTGAGGCACTCTATGGGAGGGGATGTAGATCACCCATAGGATGGTTTGAGACTGGAGATGTGAAACATTTGGGGGTTGATTTAGTGAAAGATGGTCAAGATAAGGTGATGAGTATTCAAGTTAAACTTTTAGCAGCCTAGAGTAGACAGAAGAAGTAAGCAGATCATAAGGTAAGAGACATGGCGTTTCAAACCGGTGATAATGTTCTTCTTAAGGTATCACCCATGAAAGGGGTGATGATATTTGGTAAGAAAGGTAAGCTAAGTCCTAGATACATTGGTCCATTTGAGGTTCTTTAATGTGGGGCCAGTAGCGTATCGATTGGCTTTGCCTCCTATTCTATCGGGTGTTCATCCGGTATTTCATGTGTCTATGTTGAAGAGATATCATGGTGACAGAGATTATATCATTAAGTGGGACTCAATTGTGTTAGACAAAGACCTCCAATATGAGGAGGAACCGATTGTAATTCTTGATCGTGATGTGCGTAAGTTGAGGACCAAGGAGATTAAGTCCGTGAAGGTTCAATGGAAGCATCGTGCAGTTGAGGAAGCTACTTGGGAGACCGAGAGGGACATGCGAGTGAAATATCCCCAATTGTTCGTCGATTCAGGTACTACTTCATTCCTTCCTTAGCCTATTTTTCCTAAGTTTGTCACTTGAGGATGAGTGATGGGTAAATTGGTATTTATTGTGACGACCGGGTTCCTTCGTTATAGAAAACCAGCGGGGAAAATTTTTGGGTCGGAAAACTTTTTCGTAGTAATTAGATTTTCCCAACCTAGTCTAGATTTGGACGAAATCAGAGTCATTAAGGTGTAGGGAAATATGGTAACAATTGGGTGAATTATTTATGATTTCGATTACATGAGTAGTTAGATAACTCGTTAAGGAATCCGTACGACATTACAAAATTGAATTCGGGCGAGTAGAACTCCTATAATCGATCTTTGCGTGAAGGGTATTTTCTAAGCATCGTTGGTTAGAGGTGTGTTGTGAAATGAGGATTTTGGAATTCTTTAAATAGCTCATTGTTTCATGCAAGCCGCTTTGACAGGGATTTTTGACGCTCTGGAGAGGCTGCTACAGCGGGGTGAGGGCCGCTATGGCGGGTTCGACGCGACTTAAAGTCGTAAATAAACCCCTAAATGACCTTATTTTGCACTTTTTAATTTTTAGAGCTAAGGAACGAACCCCAGGTGACTCCTAACAGTTTTTCACCATTCTTGAGGCTAAAGGTAAGCTTTTCACTCCCCGAATCCATTTTTCGATCCGTAGAATGTAATAGAATGGGTAATTATCGATGGGGGAGGGTTTTGATCTAGATTCTATGGTGGAAACAACCCAATTTTGGGTGCTTGGGATCATGGGTATGAACTAGGGTTCATAGAATTGTTAGCAATTCGGGTAATTAGTGATTGTTTATTGATTCCCGTATTATATTGATTATGTGTAGACCAAGAACAAGCAGAACGAATCTGGAAATGGAAGGATCAAGTTTCTTAGGGTTTCAAGCTTGTTTCGAGGTAGGTGATGGTTGTGATTCTATGATTGTGTGATGTATATTTGTTCTTGCTTCATTATGATACATGTATGTATATGAATGTTGCATTATTGATCACACTTGTTGTAAATGAGATAGATGAGTGATGATTGCAATGAAATCATGACTTAAATGTATGATCTTGAGGATGTACTTGTGATTGTGATTGCAATGTGTTGAATGGATCGGTTGCCATATTCCGGCATAACTAACTTGGATCGGTTGCCACGTTTCAGTATGCTAATTGTTTGGGGTTGGGTTCTATGTGAGGACCAGTGATTTGATATAATTGTATATCTTGAGAAATGTGAAGTTGTTCGTTGTTAGTAATTGTTGATAATTTTGTAGATGTTCGATATATGCATGTGATTATATTGTTGTGATGACTTATGTATGTTGCACTTAGTGAGAGAGCCACGTGATCCTACCAGTACACTGTGGTTGTGTACTGATGCTTCACTTGCTCTTATTTTTGTTGAATACAGGTCATCTTCAAGCGGCTACTGACAGACCTTTCTTAGGAGATCAATGATTGTTCGAATTCAAGGGTGAGCCAATTCTTCCGGTCTGCCATGGGTTCTCTTTCGTCTATGTCCACCATTTCCGGACTTAGACTATGTTCTAGTTAGTTGATTAGTTCATTAGATTGGGGTTGCATCCCTTCTTGTTTAGACCTGTTGAACTTTAGATGTTTTGGTACATTGACTTTCAGGTTCTAGGTTATTTCTTCCGCATTATTTAGTTCGTTGCTAGACTTTTGTTGGAGTTTATGGGAACTCCCTATTTCTTTCCTTAGTACTTAACTGCTATCCTATACTTAAATGAATTAGTTTTTAGATTAGTTTCTTGGTTTGGGTTGTAATAGTAGTTCTCCCACTGGAGAGCTACTGTGGGTGCCAATCACGATGGTCGGGGTCGTGACACATCTCCACCCACCACCCCCCCTCCCCAAAAAAAATAATTTAAGTTTGTTTTTAAGAAATATTTTCAATTTCAAAAATTATTTTGTACTCTCTAGTAAAAATAAAAGATATTTTCTCAAAAACATTTTTTATTCATAAATCAAACACTAAAATATCTTTTTCGAAAAATATTTTCTTCTCACCAACCAAATATGAGAAAATAAGTCAAAAATCTACTTGTTTTCCAGGATAACACTTTTTAGGAAAACATTTTCCATGGAAAACTTTCCTTCCTACCAAACACACCCTATAATTATTTTTCTTCACTATATGATTTTTCTATTCAGATTTCCTCCCTAATTAATTAGTGGAGATTATTTTACTTTGAAATGAAAGGATTCTAAAATAATTTGGCACACACCAAATATTCTTACTAATTTTGGTGTCTTCTTTCCATGTGTAGGTAGGTAATTTAAGAGGAATGTTGATGAAATGTCGCTGAATTATGAATATGACATTTTAGAATTGTTTAGGTCATGTCATATTTGGTAATGCACTCGATGAAATGACTGTGAATTATGAATATTGTTGAGATTCTTCGTCATTGTAAATTTACCAAATACAGTCACTTGTTGTAACGACCCGAACTGTCGTTAGTTAGGAAAAGCGAAACATCGGGAAAACACTAGGGCCACTGCCCAGCCAGGGCGGGCTAGACGCCGCTAGGGTGGCAGCGCCACAATGGGATAAGTAGCCACCAGAGCGGGATAGGAGAGACAGAATGTAAATAACGCGAAATATTATTTTCTCCATTTTCCTAAAACACCTATTTTAGACGTAAAACACCCCATAAATCCTCCAAAAGCTGCTCTAAGCTTGGGAAAGAAGGATAGAGAGATTTCTAGCGTAAGGAGATCGATGGATTGCAGATTTCTGGTGAAGATCACCGTTGCGAGTTCCGTAAATAAGAATCGAGTCAAAAGCTCCATGCAGCTGCTTGGCGCCCAGGTAGGCTAGGTTTTATTAATTGAGTAGTTACAAATTTGTGCTCACCGTGTAGTATAAAGTTAATCAATGGTAAGATTTATGCGTAGACCTCCATGCACCGAACGTAAGATAATTGAATCATTGGAAGAAGCCTTAGATGATGAACTAGGACTAAGTATGGTCGAGTTATTGATCATGAGATACATGGTTGTTCTTGCTTCCTTATAATGCGTGTAGGTATGGGAATATTGCATTATGAATCACACTAATCGTATATGAGAATAATTGAACAAGGAATTCCATAAATCATGACTTGATTGTATGAATTGAGAATATACCTGTGATTGTGATTTATTGAATGGATCGGGTGTTGCATTTTGACACACTAACTTGGATCGGTTGCCATGTTCCGGAATAATTATGGATCGGTTGCCACGTTCCGGCATAACATTAGATCGGGTACCACGTTCTGGTATGCTAACCGTTTGGGTTTGGGTTCCATGAGAGGACCAAAGACTTGTTATAATTCTATGTCTTGATAAATGTGAATTTGTACATTGTTCGTAAGTGATATTGATATTGGTTTTCCCAGAATGGTTAAAAGAAGGTGATGACCAATATACGGTTTGTTCTACTATGTTGATTAAACTTGTTATGTATCTTGTTGTTGAATGAGCCGGAGAGGGCCAAATGTGTAAGGGTAAAAGGCTGTCTGTGTGTGGCAAGGGGTGAGAAGTGGGGGTAGCTTACATGATGAAAATACTTAGGTAGATTCTATCGAAGGAGAAAGGAATACGTGGTTGGTAGTGGGGAAGCCTTGACATGATGTGTCAGGAGGCAAGGACTGGGTAAGATGAAAAAAAGGCAAGGGTATGTCGTGTGTGATTGTTGTTCAGGGGAATGTTGGTAGTTGTAATTGTGGACTCTTCTATGAGTTAGAATGGTTAGGCTATGAATAAGAACCTAGTAAGGTCGGTTAACGGACTGGATGTAGTAGTAAGGGTGCTAGCGCAATTGTGAGATATTTGAGAGAGTGTAAAGGTGGAGGAGCAAGTGGTTTTATTCCATGGTCTTGGTTGTTGATTCTTATATTATGTGGTGGGAGTCGAGTTGACTGATGCTGCCTACCAGTATGTGTGTTTTTTGTAGTGATACTACTCTTGCTATGCCTTTTTGGGATAGACTGGATGCAGGTTGGTGAGGTTTCATTAGATGAAAACGAAGAAATTCTCCAGCAGCTTCTAGTTTTTCTTCCACATGGTGGGAGCTGTGTCTTTTATTTATTATGTCTTGTTTATACTCTTAGTAGCTCTTGTACCTGTTTAGACTAGATCCTAGGGTGTTAATTACTTTACAAGTCTTAACCGAAATTGTGTGAAAGGTCCTTATTTATAAATCCTGTTAGTATATTTATTCCCGTTTTATTTAATTTTCCACATGTTGTAACTTTTGTGATAAGAGGGTTCTTCTACGTAGGTGATAGCATGTAGGTGACCGCACGGCATGGAGGGTTGGGTCGTGACAGTTGTTGAATTCCTTTTTCAAAGATGAAATAAATTCACCCATTTGATAATTTTCCTGCTGTTTAGTTTTCACTTCCTTTTGTATAATTCATTTAGTTTTTCATGATTTCATATATTTGATTGTGTTTTTATTAGTATGTGTGATCTCGTCTTGTTATGTGAGAACCAATTGAAAGGTAAAAATGTCACTCGCTTTTATATGAGAATAAAAATGCATGCATAAAATTTTAATTATTATAAAATTTGTATCACTATATTATTAACAGATTATTAATGTATATTAGAATATATAGTTTAAGTTATCAATTATACAATTAGCTCATATAAAATCATATTTTCATTTATTACTAGATTATTTTGGCACTAATAATTTTATATCATATTACTAACACATTATTTATTTGTCACGACTCAAAAATAGACGTGATGACACTCATCTTATCCCACCAAGACAAGTCAGTCTAATACCCAATCATTATGATAAAATGCAGAAATAAACTATAACAAAAAAAATTGAATAACAATTTATAATGCAGATTACAAGTCAACTTAACTAAATTCCCAAAACCTAGTTGTCACGTGCACAAGCCTCTAATGTATTACACTAGAGTTGAAAGAAAACATAACTCCCATATGATGTTTGTCTCTAAAATAGAACAAGATCATAAATAGGAGTAAGAAAGTCCACTGAGATGATAAACAATTGCCTCACAAATCTCCAAAAATGGGCTAGTAAGCTACAAAAATGTAGAAGCAAGGGGTGATTACTAAACCACACGGTACTAAATAAGCAAACTCTTAAACACAAAGCTAAAAGTATAGAATACATTTACTTTTGCCACTCCAACCGAACTTCCACAACTACAACATGTAAAAACCAACCCAACCTAACAGTGTACAATTTAAATATCTCATAGCTCAATAACAACTCTCCAACAATTATAGATCAATAGTACATTAGATCAAGTCATCAATCACTATCTCTACAGAAAGGCACTCACAAGTTCACAAATGATATAGATATGGAGTGCAATGAAATGTAATTAAATGTTTAGTGATGCATGTCTTACCTAATGATACACACATGTTGTCTCTTAGTCTGGGTTCCATGGGGGACGTATATGTCCATGCATCCATTACGACATGCAAGACGACACTTGGTAATAGAATTCACCTCGGCGTTCGACATGCCCCTCAAATCATAATTGTCACAACCTAATTTTTCAGGTCATGAGGGAACCTACTATATCCCACCAGTAGGTAAGCCTAACCCTTAGCCCAAACCCATAAGCAACAAGATACCTAGTGGAAGCCAACAATTAAAAGCGTAAAGCTTATATCAAGCGAAGAAAAGATAGTCAACGGAAAACAATAGAGAAACCATCCAAAGACCTGGCATCAGTCAGTAGTTGAGAATTTAATCCAACATAAGAGTACAAGACTTCTACAAATACAAGATAAGCACATGATGTCTTTGAATACAACATAAAGATTAAGCCTAGCCAAAAATAGATGGAAACTCACAACTCCGGACGCTAGGATCTCACCCAAGTCTCCAAAAACTCTAAGCTGCTCCGCACGAGTCCAATCAACAGTTACAACTCAAACTGAGATTTGTAGGGGGGCAGAAGTGTAGTATGAGTAAAAAAATGGTATATAGTAGACAACATCCGACTAAGCTAAAAAAATAACTAAGCATAAACAACAAGTATAATAGGAAAAACATAACATAAGTAACTAAATAGAAAATACTAAAATAGACAGGAAATGGAGAATAGAAACAGGAAACTTATTTTTTAGTTTCTTCTATTTTCTCAAATTATTATTTAATTACATTTATTATGTTGATTCGTAAAATATATGAGAAGAAAAAAATTAACGATTCCTAAAATATATGGAAAGAAGAATTAGTAAAGAAATTTCTAAAATAGAGTACATGCGAAGGAGAGGTGAGGAACTAATATTTAGGTAACTGTAATTTTATTTTATTTTACTATTAAAATAAGTAATCTTGGAACCTAACGTGCATTTGTAGGATCCAAGTTATTCCTTATTGAAATTAAAAGTGAATAAAATATTTAAAGACTCCAAGTTAAAATCTACCTTACTTGCCATATTTAGATCTTCATAGAATTTTTAAGTCCTAAATATTAGAATAATAATTAAATAACAATTATTTGAGAAAAAAATCTATAATTACATTGGTGGGGGTGTGCCCGGCATGCCAGCAGTGAAATGTCAAGGCAACATTTGAAGGTCCCGATAGCAAGCTATCGTGGTGGACCTCCACTTCAAAAAAATAGTTGATATCGTGTGGATCAATGACCCATATATCATATATTAAACTGATAAGAAATAGATACTACACTTGATCTTAGTGAAAAATGCCTAGAAAGGTATGTTTTTCTATGTGTTTTACGACCTCTTTTATATGCAATTTCTTACGCAAAATCTCTCTTTACAATTTCAATTATTGTTATCAAATAGTTTATATATGACACTTTACTACTACACTTCTTATATAGATCGAGGTTCAACATCATGACAACAAAAATATTTTGTAGATTCATAGAATTTTTACAAAAGAACCCTATTACATATCAAATGAAATTATCTAAATTTGAGACTTTAATTGGTGGGGTGTGCCAGGCAAAAGCAGAAGTGCAACACCATTTTAAAAGGTGTGAATGGAAAATGAAGAGTTGCGACTTTTATGAAGAGTTATGATTTTTATGAAAAGTTGTGACTTTTATGAAGAGTTGAGGGATTTCCTCTCATTTTAAAAATAAAATAAGAACCTTTTCACACTACCCTTTGTTTTCTATAAATTGAGGGATTTCCTCTCATTTTAAAAATAAAATAAAATCTGGACTTCTTCTTCTACTACTACTACTAAATCTAGTATTCTAAGTGTACTTTACTGCCGTTGAGTGGATTACCGACACCATGGTTTTAGGTACCGATACACCGGTGAGTAAGATCGTTCTATCCTATGAGGATAGATTCCATTAACCTCGGGTACTTGAGGGAAATAATTTCCTTAAGGGGACACTGTGCATTCATTGGGCTCGATTTCTTCTTTAAGAAAAAATTGATAACCTAATTTCTAAAGTTTTCCTTATACGAACAATTCCATTTTCCATGAATGCTTTTACAGTTTGTCCTATCCATTCGGTAGGAAATCCTTTGTACTTTTAAAATTTCAAAATCTGGGTCTATAGACCCATCCACGGTTTATAGAACCTTTCAAGGGTCGTACAAAGCATCCATCCTATCAATCCATTTTTTCCAACTTTATGACGATGATCTACGGATGGGTCTATGGTCTATAAAACATTTTACGGACAATAAAACCTACCGCAACCTTGATACTGAAAATCCAATTTCTGAAGTTCACTTTGCGAGAGACATCCACGGACTATGCAACTTTATACGGTCTATAAGTCCTTTCATAACTCTAAAATTACATACTTCAAAAAAAAATTATCTGAGTTAGGCATTTTCGAGGTGTTACAATTGAAGTAGAAGGTCACACTAATTACATGATTCATTCTTTAAAATCTTCAGATATAAGATTTAATATAATACTGTTTATTGAGTTTGTCACTCCTCGAGCCTACACCCTATATGTGGCCGACACTTGTAATGACTGGGTTCCGTCATTATATAAAAGCCAACGGGGAAAATTTTTGTGTCGAAAACTTTTTCGTAGTAACTTGGAATTTCACAACCCAGTCCAGATTTGGATGAAATCGGAGTCATTAAAGTCTATGGAAATATGGTAATAATGGGGTGATTTAATTATGAATCTGATTACATAACTCGATATATAAGTCGTTAAGGAACCCGTACGACTTTACGGAATTGAATTCGGGGGAGTAGAACTCTCGAAATTGATCTTGGAGTGAATGGGTAGTTTTTTAGTGTCATTGGTTTAAGGTGTGTTATGAAATGGGAGGTTGGAATACTTAAATCGACTAACTGGTTCTGTACTAGCTGCTGGGGTGGGAATTCTACCGCTAGGGCAAGGCCGTTGTGGCGGGCTGGGGGTCGCCATAGCAGGACAATCGCGATTTAAGTCGAAAATTAACCTCAGAACGTCTTTATTTAGCAATTTTCGAACTTGAGAGCTAAGGAACGAACCCAGGGCTTTTCTTCACAGTTTTTCACCATTCTTGAGGCTAAAGGTATGATTTTAACTCCCCGAATCCATTTTCAATCCGTATAACGTAATCTAATGGGTAATTATCGATGGGGAAGGGTTTTGATCTAGAAAATATGGTGAAGAAAGCCCTAATCTGGGTATAGAGATCATGGGTATGATCTAGGGTTGATAGAATTGTTAGTAATTCAGGTTATTAGTTATTGTACATAGATTCCCGTATTACATTGATCGTTTGTAGACCAAGAACAAGTGGAACGAATCCGAAAAGGGAAGAATCAAGTTTCTTAAGGGTTTCAAGCTTGTTTTCAGGTAGGTGATTGATGTTTGCATAATCAAGACACAACTTCCGATGCAAGTGTCTACGACCGTACAATAGTTTAGTAACCCAACCAAGGGTTGGGGTCGAGTCCCAAGGGAGTGGGCGTGAAAGTTAGTGGTCAAGTGCGAAAGTTCTAAAGCTAACCGTAGCTAAAGACTTTGGCGAATGAAAACATAACAAATTTAAAAAGGGTGACGCAAGCGTCAAGTATCAAATGGGGGTTTTGTCATAAGTAAGTAAAAACAACAAAATTAACAAAGAGATCTTATAAATGAAAGGGGAATTCTTGGGATGTGAATGGAATACGGGATAGACTAAATCATTGGGTACATGCTTTTGATAGAGAACTCGTAGAGTAATTATGACTAGGCTAGACTTTAAGGGCTCTCTCTCGAGTAACTTACTCCTTTTCAAGCGGGTTCCTCTTGGACACCCACTTGCCGCATGAAAAACAGCCTCTGCCTTAACCCACTTACTCTCTCGAGCTGAGTGTGTGGACATGGGACTAGGGTTCACTCTCTCGAGCTGAACCTCATGTTGACCCACTCGCACTTGCCATCAATTTAGTGGTCTTAGTTTTACGACCTCTCTCTTGAGCAAGCCAAAAACACATATATGAGATTATATTTGCAACTACAACCTCATTAAGTTCATCCACAACCACTAAACGAAATCATAATTAAACTATGATTAAACTATTAGCAAGTAAAACCCAACACCTAATCTAACCCATATTTACAAAATCACACCCCAAGAATTGGGGTTTTAGCTACGCATGTAAAAGAGATAAAGACGTATACCAATATCAGTTTCCATTAATGGGTATGCAAGATTAAGTCTTAAACCAAGACAAAAGTGAAGAATCCAAGAGACCCAAGTCCAATTTATTGAAGATGAAACCATTGAAAACTCCAAGTTCTTCAAAATCCTCTCCAAAACTTAGAGAGAATATCTCCAAAAAAAAGTCTGTCCAAAACTTAATAATCTAAAAACTCGATAAAACAAGGTTAAAATTCTCTCCTAAGAATAAAAACTGAGCTAGTATTTGTAGTTTTCAGAAAATATGCTACGAAGGATCTTTCGGCGATGTTAGTGGGAATCGCCGATGCATTCGGTGATCTGCCCTTTTGTCTACTTCGTCGCCTTTCATTAGTTGCCTTCAGCATCTTTGTGTCCTGGATAATTGGGCGATATAGCACTGCTTTGCAGAGTTGTTCGGCGATACGCCGATTGCTCCTTTTCACAACCGATTTTCTCCTTTCCTTCAGGGCTCAGCACACTGGAACAAAAGGCGAAGTAAAACCCTTCGGCGACTCGCCAAGTGGACTCGGCGATCCTCAGGCCTTCATTTCTTTGTTCTTTTCAGCCTTTTTGTTACTTTTTTGCGGCGTAGTATCCATGCTTTCCTTCAAACTTCAAATATCTGAAACTTAAGGGTTTTCATTAGATATTGAGATAAAATAAGCATTTGAGGACACAATTTCTATTAAAATATAGCCCAAATGAGTCCAATTTGTGGACTCATCAACACCCCCAACTTAAACTTTTGCTTGTCCTCAAGCAAATTCAAGTTCAGTCATTCAAAAAGGGTGTCTCGAACAGTGCTACTCAAGACTCGATCATGAATGCACCCAACATGACTCAATTTACTTATGCAAAGATCAATTGTGCACTCAAAGATTCAAGTTGTGACTCACCAATATCAAAGAGTCTCATGCTCACAATACTTGCCTCAAATGCAAGTTTAGGCTCAATTAGAGTGTTCGAATGCCCTCATAGAAAGAATGATTCCTTATTCGCACATAATGATTTAATAATTTAAAGTTTAGGAATCATATGCAACGGTCACACTAACAAAGATGAAAACAATGCATGCTTTCACCCATAGGTTTGCCCATATTTTCCAATCGACATTTGTTTCTGCTCACTCAAGATCAAAAAGGTCTTTTTAAGGCTTGTAATGGGGCTGAGTGCAAAGGTATGGTCATTTAGGCTCAGTGACTTTTATCCTCATGAGATGCGGTATTCACAACACTTCTTTTCCTTTTCCTTCATCATTTTTTCTAGTGCTCATGAGTCATCTCATTATTCACTTCCCATGGATTGTTTGGAAACCTCATTTCTTTGGTACTTTATTCCACAACTTTCATTTTCATTCTTTTTCTTTTCTTTTTCTCTTTTTTTTTTTTTATATGTAGGGGTTCCATTTTTCTTAACACCATGGGTTAAAGGAGACTTTCCTTGCACTTCTTGACTTTTCCTTTTCTTTTTCACCATACCCCCAACTTAGGCTTTTGGCCTAAGTTGGCTATTCAATTAACCATAATTCAAGAGGATTATAGGTAATGGATTAAGAAAGGTCTAGTTTTCATCAAGTTTCTTCCAAAGAAAGGTAAGGCTCAAAGGTTGTTCAAGAGAGATTCACACATGCTCACAAGGTAGGCCACAAAAGAGGTATATGTAAAATTGGTGCACAGTTTATAAAGTTTCCTAAGATCAAATCAAGAGATAGACTTACTTAGTCGATTAGACCAACGGGGAAAATTCTAGGATCTATTATGCATGTTTCAAAGTAAGCTCAACACACTAGGCATAAACACTAAAGTCAAACAAGACTCCACACTTTTGCTAGTGTGCAACGGTCATTACAAGAGACTTGATTCGATACTACGCTAGTCAAAACGAGATGCAAAGAGTTCACATATTGTCTATGCAACTTCATTTGGCCTCATCGTGGCCGTGCATTCATGTTCGTTCGATTAAGAGTACTATTCAAGTAATTGGAATTGGTTGAAACCGAGACTCAAATTTTGCACAAGAACAACCACATTCACACACAAGAGGTGGCAAAAATTTTCAGATGGGTTGAAATCATTTTGCAATTAAATAAATAAAAGGAGCCATAAGCTCAATCATCCACACAGATAGATAAAACACACTTTTAAAGTAGAACAACCCAAATATATACACAAAACACAACTATCAACACAAAAGGTGTGGGCCTCACCCCACCATAATTAAAAAGTATTTGTCCTCAAAAGCAAATAAAAGCATCCAAAAGTAAAAATATAATAAGACAGAGAGGGAGGTAAAGAAAGGTCCTCTCTATGTAGTCTCTTCCTCTGTCGAGGTCTCGGTAGCTGGTGTAGCAGTCTGTATATGGGCATTAGTGCACGGAGTAGCCTCAGATGGAATAGCAATGCCAGATCCACTAGGAGCTGTTGTGGACGTATCAGTCGGCAATGTCTGGATCACCGGCTGAACAATCGTCTTTATAAGATCTGGCAAGTCTTTGAATATATCCTCATCTCTGCTCTCTTGTGTCTCCTCATCATGTACTGATATCAATTCCTCGTTGGTCTCTGCATCCGACTCTGTATGTGCTGTGCCATCCCCCTGCACATCTCCGGTGGTAACCAAAGGAATCCCCGAGGTCTCAGGAGCATCCTCATCATCTGCATCCTGCATCAGTGAAGTGAAGTTTGTAGCTTTCAAATAGTCTACATCCTTCCTTAAATCTGCTACTTTGTCTTTCAAAGCCGAAACTTCGGATGTCTCCCTCTGTCTGATCTCACAAGTAGTGACTCTGGTAGCCATATCATCAACAAAGGCTCTAAGGGGGGTCAGTGTAGCCAAGATGGCACTATTAATCATCACTGGGATGGATCTCTCTAATCGGGTGGCTCTCACATCGGCTGAATAGGACAACTGCTCCATCTTCAGGATCATGGCCTGAGTGATCCTGGCAGGCTAGGAGGATGAGGAGACACTTGGAGCCTGTGAGGAAGAGGAAGAAGGAGTGGGCATACTTGAGGGCTCAGAGGCCGGAGTAGGAGAAGATTCCTCTGTTGGTAATGAGTCAATATTGACCTTTGGAGAAGTGTCTGTTGGAGCTGCTCTCCTCCTGTCAACCTCCACTTGTGTGAACTTGGCCTCGATACGCCAGATATCGGTGGAGGAAGACGGGGTGACTTCAATATCCCTCGTAGTGTCATGAGGTACTCCAGCTTGCCGGCATAGCTCAATGACCAGAACTGGCAATGGCAGAGACGTCAGCTTCTGTTTGGCTCTCATGGCCATCTCTTGTGACATCAGCAGTCCTAGATCGATCCGCCTCCTGGCCAGGATAGAACCAAGGCAAGCCGCCTTAGGATGGCGCAGAATAGACTCGTTCTGGATAAAATTATGGTGCTGCTGATGAATCCAAACCAGAACCTGGAGGCGATGTTCATGTCCCTCTTCTCAATAGGAGCCCCTGCACCCATCCACCTCAGGGTGGTGTCAGAAATCATCGGAGCCAACCAACCGTTCAAATCATCCACTGTGACACTCCACTTCCTTTCCTCTGACCATAACGGACTTCACCGGTCGAAATTCACTTGCCTTCTTCTTGTTCTTAGGCACCAACTCCCCATAAGCAATGTAAAACTCTCTTACCCAAGAAGGAATATAAGGGCCTCGGGGCCGTGTGAACTTCTTGAATCCATGGTATCGGAGAATTTCAAACACATCATGATCCTTACCTTCCAGACCCTCTATAGATAGTAACTTCTCCACTATGATGGTCCGTAAACCATCACCTTTCAATCTGTTTAACAGCCTCGGTGGAGGAACTATAGGGAGTGCAGGGGCCACTGGAGGTGGTGCCTGAGCTGGCACTGAGTCTATTATCGGAGGAGTGGCAGCTAGAGGAGTTCTGGTAGAGGTGGGCTGAGATCTAGCTCGGAGTTCATTCCTTCGATTAAGCAGAGGTTGCTCATCGTCTGGTTCAGAAAAGGCTACTTCATTAGCTGCTCCTTTCCTAGCTATGTGCTTCTTCCTCTTTCCTTTATCTCCCCGTTGGAGGTCATCCGCTCTCCTCTTTGGAGGATTTGATCCTCCTTCGTTTATTATAATGCCCTTTGCTTTTCTCTGGGGTGGTTTGGTTAGATTGGTGTGTACTATATCTGCAAAAGATTGAGAGAAATTAAGAAAACAAAATCAAACTCTAGCACATCAAATCTTGTTGCAGATAAACTCGCCGATCCAGTCGGCGAGTCACCGAACCGCTTTAGCGAGCTAAGTCTGGCTCGCTGATGGGGTTGGCTAAACAATTAAGGCGATATAAGAGTCCTTTCGGTGAATCGCCGACTATGTTCGGCGAGCAAGGGATTGTCAGCCGAAAGTTACAGTGCATAAGGGTCTCAGTGGTGCAAATAAATAGTACTTTCGGCGAGTCTCCGATTACCTTCGGCGAAATCAGGCATCTCGCCGAAAGTTATAGTATCAAATATCAATCAAGGCGCTAAATTATTGGCGAGATGGGGACTTTAGGTGAACCGCCGAGTCGTTCGGCGAGCTCGACCTTGCTCGCCAATCAACCCAACGTGCCTATTTTCAACCCATCTTCATCAATGTAACCCTGCAACCCCAGAAAATAAAATCAAAGCATGCACTCATGGAATTCAAACAAGACCCGTACTACCCATCACTTCGGGATACTCAAATTTCTCCCAGATTTGCCGCATTTGGCCATTTGACGATATTTTCTCTTAAGAGCGGTGTCACCCGCTCTATTATTGAGCAATTTTTTGACATTTAGCACAAATGTGGGCTAATCAGACTTCACCAAATCAATCTAACAACACACAATCATGACCCAACTAATTAAAAAGCACAAATAATATGGGCATTTGATAGTCAAACCATACGGTCAAGGTTTTTCAAGTTAAAAATAGGCAATTAAGGATTCTAATCCTACCAGAGAGGCCCAGCAAACATCAATACGATACTATTATTGCAAAAGAGTTCAAAATTTTCAACCATAAACTCGGGGTTCGAAAACCAACCTTAGATGCCGATTAAAACGCGATTGAAAAGCTAGGCGGCAAAGTATTCCAACTTCGAGCATAAATCAACAAGCTAAAATAAAGAAAATACTATCTTAGTGTGAATTTAGGAGGTTTAACAGTGAGGGAAAGAGAAGAATTTCAAATTTGAAGTTTCTTGGACATTATAAACCATCTAGTTCGCGCCTGTTCGGTGACGTTAGTCGCGCCGATTCACCGAGTGATCACCTGCCCAGCCGATCGCTAAAGTTCTTTCAGTTTCTTGGGGGTCAAGACGACAGTCTACATTGAGGTCGCCGACGCGCCGACGTGCCGAACCACCGAACCGCCGAACTGCTTCGTTAGTTCACTGAGTTTTACAGGGTCTAACTTAACCTTGCATTGAGCCAAACGGCGGGTCAAGTCGGATACGCCGACCTCTTCAGCGATTCACTGACTGACCATTTTACTCGCCAATCTGTATTTTCCAAACACTTTCAGCTTCTAAACCTGCGCCACTAACACACCATTATTTATAAAAGAAAAATAATGCATTTAAAACCTTGGATTACCTCCCAAGAAGCATCTTATTTAACGTCGTGGCACAACGCGAGTCCCCAATCACATTCTATTGGTGGGGTTGTCCCTAGTGTTACTAGGTAACCCCAATAGTTTATTTTGGCGAAGAGGAGGCACCGCATAATTCAGGAGTGTCCTAATCAGCTAGATTCATCTAGAGTGAGAGCCAACCATTTGATTCAACACTTCAATATTCTCCTTCACCTCTTCCAACATTTGATCTTGTTCGGTGATCTTTTGGAGAATGATTTGGAGTGTGTCCTCAATGCGATTGTTCTCCCTGTCTCTAGACTGATTCCTCTCGGGAGGAGGTATGTACCTCCCTAGACTCTTGCACTGGTTTTCCACCTCTGATAATTTTGTGGACAACTCGTTAAGCCGAGTTACCAGTGTAGTTAACTCGAAGTCTCTCTCCACTTCTTGACTCGTCTCAGCCGAGTTGTCACTATTTCCCCCCAGCCATGCTTAGGGTACCTACCTACATAAACAAATTCAAAGGAAAACAAAACTAAGAATAAAGTTAGTAAATCATGACTACCGAAAGCAAAATTTGACTCAAGCCAAAAACTTTCACGTAACACCACTTGTTGACAGCAACGTTATTTTGATGTGTGCGTAATCAAGACACAACTTTCGATCCAAGTGTCTATGATCGTACAATAGTTTAGTAACCAAACCTTACCAAGGGTTGGGGTCGGGTCACAAGGGAGTGGGCGTGAAAGTTAGTGGTCAAGTGCGAAATTGCTAAAACTAACCGTAGCTAAAGACTTTGGTGAATGAAAACATAACAAATTTAAAAAGGGTGATGCAAGCGTCAAGTATCAAATGGGGGTTTTGTCATAAGTAAGTGAAAACTGCAAAATTAACATAGAGATGTAATAAATGAAAGGGGGATTCTTGGGATGTGAATGGAATATGGGATAGACTAAATCATTGGTACATGCTTTTGATAGAGTACTCGTAGGGTAATTATGACTAGGCTAGACTTTAAGGGGGATAAGCTCTCTCTCGAGCAACTTACCCCATTTCAAGCGGGTTCCTCTCGAACACCCATTTGCCGCATGAAGAACAACCTCCGCCTTAAACCACTCACTCTCACGAATTGAGTGTGTGGACATGGGACTAGGGTTCACTCTCTCGAGCTGAACCTCATGTCGACCCACTCGCATTGGCCATCAATTTAGTGGTCTTAGTTTTATGACCTCTCTCTCGAGCAAGCCGAAAACACATATATCAAATTATATTTGCGACTACAACCTCATTAAGTTCATCCACAAACACTAAACAATTAAACTACGATTAAACTATCAACAAGCAATATCCAACAACTAATCTAACCCATATTCACAAAATGACACCCTAAGAATTAGGGTTTTAGCTACGCATGTAAAAGAGATAAAGACGTATAGCAATATCAATTTCCATCTATGGGTATGCAAGATTAAGTGTTAAAACAAGCCAAAAGTGAAGAACCCAAGAGACCCAAGTCCAATTTCTTGAAGATGAAACCCTTCAAAACTCTAAGTTCTTCAAAACCCTCTCCAAAGCTTAGAGAAAATATATCCAAAAAAAAACTCTATCTAAAACTTAATAATCTAAAAACTCGGTAAAACAAGGTAAAAATTTACCCCTAAGAATAAAAACTGAGCTAGTATTTGTAGTTTTCAGAAAATGTGATACGAAGGATCTTTCGACGACGTTAGTGGGAATCGCCGATGCATTCGGCGATCCACCCTTTTGTCTACTTCATTTCCTTTCATCAGTTGCCTTCAACATCTTTGTGTCCTGGATAATTGGGCGATATAGCACTGCGTCGCGGAGTCGTTCGGCGATACGTCGACTTCTCCTTCTTACAGCCGATTTTCTCCTATCCTTCAAGGCTCAGCACACTGGAACAAAAGGAGAAATAAGACCCTTTGGCGACTCGCCAAGTGGACTGGGCGATCCTCAGGCCTTAATTTCGTTGTTCTTTTCAGCCTTTTCGTTCCTTTTTGCGACTCAGTGTCCATGCTTTCCTTCAAACTTCAAATATATGAAACTTAAGGATTTTCATTAGATCTTATGATAAAATAAACATTTGAGGACACAATTTCTATTAAAATATAGCCCTAAATGAGTCCAATTTGTGGACTCATCAGTGATGGTTGTGATTCTATGATTGTCTGATGTATGTTTCTTCTTTCTCCATTATGATACGTGTATGTATGCGAATGTTGCATTATTGATCACATTAATTGTAAATGAGGAAATATTAATGATGAATGTCCTGAATCATGACTTGATTGTATTATTATGAGAATGTACTTTTTGATTGTGATTGTGGCTTATTGAATAGATCAGGTGTTGCATTCCGACACACTAACTTGGATCGGTTGCCACGTTCCAACATAATTATAGGATCGGTTGCCACGTTCAAGCATAGACATTGGATCGGGTACCACATTCTAGTATGCTAACTGTTTGGGTTTGGGTTCCAAGAGAGGACCAATGATTTGATATAATTGTATATATTTAGAAATGTGAAACTGCACCTCATTCGTAAATGTTGATAATATTGTATATGTTCGATATATGCATGCGATTATATTGTTATAATGACTTATGTATGTTGCACTTAGTGGGATAGTCGCGTGATCCTACCAGTACACTGTGGTTGTGTACTGATACTGTACTTGCTCTTTCCTTGTTGAGTACAGGGTATCTTCAGGCGGCTATTGACACACCTCACTTAGAAGATCAGTGATCGCTGATCGAGTTCATGGGTGAGCTAATTCTTCCGGGCTGCCATGAGTTCTCTTTCATCTGTATCCACAATTTTAGACTTAGACTTTTCTAGTTAGTTATTCGTTCATTAGCTTGGGGTTGTAACCCTTCTTGTTAGAATTATGGATCTTGTTAGATGATTTGGTACATTGACTTTTAGGTTCTAGGCGTATTTTCTTTCGCATTTGTTTAGTTGTTAGATATTTTGGAAGTTTATGGGAACTTCAGTATTTAGCTATTTAACTTGCTTCCGTAACTTAAATGTTTTAGTTTTGGATTAGTTGTTGGGTTTGGATTATAGTAATGGTTCTCCCACCGGAGGGGTAGTGTGGATGCCAATCACGATGGTCTGGGTCGTGACAAAGTTGGTATCAGAGCCTAGGTTTGTTGATCTCGATGTACCAAAACAAGTCTAGTAGAGTCTTGCGGAACGGTACGGAGACGCTTGTACTTTTATTCGAGAGGCTAGAGGAATTGAGGAAATCTCTTTGTTTTCTCTTGTCTCCTTTCGTGCTATAACTTGATTCCAATTGGTATTTGTCGATTCAAATTGGTATTTAACCTCCTTCACTCTTCTGCCCTCATATGGTTAACACTAGATTCAACTACATTAGGCCCGTAGCGCCCGTTAATGCTCCAGCTGAGGACTCTGCAGCGAGAGGTCGTGGTTGAGGCAGGGGTAGAGGAATTGCTAGTGATAGAGGTCGAGGAAGAGTGGAGCCTACTAGAGATGGGGTACCGGTAGAAAATGCTCCCTAAAATGAGGTCCCTCCCGTACATCATGAAAAGATAGAGGAGAATGTTGAGGTTGAGAATGTTGAGGAGGTTGGACAAGAGAAAGTGGTGCAGGCCGAGACTACATGTATTCCTTCCATAAACCTAGTGTTAGCTCTACAGATCATGTCATTATTGAAAGGGTTGGTTGGTCCTAGAGTGCTTCCTTCTGTTCAAACAACTCAAGCTCCCGCCAATCCTCCTATTGTTATCAGTGTCCCTAAGGTTGGTGGAACTGGAGGTAATGATGCTTTCTTTCATCCTTTATTGGGTCATGTTCTGACTGGAAATGAACATGAGATATTGACCAAGTTTTAAAGTTGAAAATTCCTATGTTCCATGGTTCTGAGAGTGAGGATGCATATGAGTTCATCCTAGATTGCTATGAGAGGCTTCATAAGTTAGGAATTGTCCATCAACATGGGGTTTAGTTCGTGACGTTTCAGCATCAAGGTGAGGCTAAGCAGTGGTGGAGAGCTTATATGGAATGTACATCTTCAGTTTTACCACCACTTACTTTGACCCAATTTCATGCTCTGTTTTTGGAGACATATGTGCCTAGGACTTTGAGGGATCCTAAGAAGGATGAGTTCATGGCTTTGGAGCAAGGTGGTATGGTTGTGGCTGCTTATGAGGCTACGTTCAATGTTTTGTCTAGATATGCTACTCAATTGGTGACTACTGAGGAAGAGAGGATAAATTTATTTATTAAGGAACTAAATTCTGAGTTGCGGGTATTATTTGTTCATATGACCTCTGCAGGAAGGAGCTTTAATGAGGTAACAAACTTTGTTCAGAAAGTAGAAGGGGGTGAGGCGAGATGGTCAGGCCCAAGGCATTGGCTAAGAAAGCCAAAAATTCAGGCAACATTCAAGGATCTTACTCCAGAGGTATAGGGAGGCCAACGCTTGTAGCCAGGTCAATTCAGTTTGTCATGCCCGCCTCTACAGGTAATTACTCAGGAACTCCACCTCATAATTTTATTCAGGATAGCAAGGGAGTCACACCTTCGATAGGCAGCAGGCCATCTTTCGATCGTACTTGCTACAATTGTGGAGAACCTGTGCATACGAGGAGTGATTGTGCCCATCGACGCGTGTTGGATTCCACGCACCAGCCGTCTAGTGCAGTGGTACCCGCGAGGAATGGTAATAATGGTAGAGGACGTCCACAAGGTGGGTGAGAAGGAAATCAGCGAGGCCACAGAGGTAGAGGAAATGGTAATGCAGGAAAAGGTACAGTGCATCTAGGCAAAGAAGTCGCCCGTCATGATGATAGGGCTCAGTGTTACGCCTTTCCGGGCAAGAATGAGGCAGAGGCGTCTGACAAAGTGATCACATGTACTATTCTTGTCTGCGACCACATGGCTAATGTTTTATTTGATCTGGGTTCTACTTATTCTTATGTGTCCGTGAGATTTGCCAGAACATTTGCCATGATATATCATATACTTGATGTCCCTAACCATGTTTCTACCCCAGTTGGAAAGTGTGTCATAGTCACCTATGTCTATCGTGCTTGTCCTATTTTGTTTATAGGTTTTCAGACTTGGGCTGATTTGGTGATTTTGGATATGACTGACTTTGATATAATCTTAGGCATGACTTGGCTGTCCCCCTTTTATGTAGTGCTTAATTGTAATACTAAGTGTGTAACTCTAGAAATTTCGGGAAGGGAAAATTTAGAGTGGGAAGGGGTATACAAGCCTAATCAAGCTAAGATCATATCCTTCATTCAGGCTAGGAAACTGGTAGGGCAGGGTTGTTTGGCTTATTTGGCTCATATTCAGGATGTTGAGGTTGAGTCTCCATCTATTGAATCCATTCTTGTGGTGTCAGAATTTAGAGAAGTGTTTCTTACTTATTTTCCTGGTATGCCTCCAAATAGGGATATAGATTTCTACATTGACTTGGAACCTGGTACTCGCCCCATTTCTATCCCTCCATATCGCATGGCTCCGACAGAATTAAGAGAGCTTAAGGCTCAAATCCAAGAGCTTCCTGATAAAGGATTTATTCGTCCTAATGCTTCCCCATGGGGCTCTCTAGTTTTGTTTGTTAAGAAAAATGATGGTAGTATGAGAATATGTATTGATTACCGAGAATTGAATAAGGTCACCATTCAAAATAAGTACCCATTGCCTCAAATAGAAAATATTTTTGACCAATTGCAAGGTGGTTCAATCTTCTCTAAAATTGATCTAAGGTCTGGTTACCATCAATTAAAATTTAGGCTCGAGGAAGTCCCCAAGACGACGTTTAGAACCCGATATGGGCACTACGAATTTCTAGTTATCTCTCTTGGGTTGACTAATGCGCCTGCAACTTTTATGAGTTTGATGAATGGGGTGTTCAAACCATTTCTGAATTCATTCATCATAGTTTTTATTGATGACATTTTGGTCTATTCGAAAAGTGAGGAAGAGCATGTTGACCATCTTCGTATTGTTCTGGGTGTTCTTGGGAAACAAAGGTTGTATGCTAAATTTTCTAAGTGTGAATTTTGGTTGACTGCGGTTGCATTTTGGGGGCATGTAGTTTCAAAAGAAGGGGTAATGGTAGATCCTCAAAAGATTGAGGCGGTTAAGAATTGGGTTCGGCCTAGCTATATGACGGAAGTTAGGAGTTTTGTGGGGCTTGCTAGCTACTATCGTCGATTTGTGAAGAACTTTGCTTCGATTGCCACTCACTTGACAAATTTGACCAAAAAGGAGATACCATTTGAATTGACTGAAATATGTGAGGAGAGCTTCCAAAAGCTCAAGACTCTTTTCACCACCGCACCTATTGTAGGTAAATATTTTATTGTTTATTGTGATGCTTCACATTCTGGTTTGGGTGCTATGTTGATGCATGATAAGAATGTTATAGCTTATGCCTCGCGTCAATTGAAGATGCATGAAAGGAGTTATCCAACACATGATTTGGAGTTGGCAGCGGTAGTGTTTGCTCTTAAGATCTGGCGGCATTACCTCTATGGTGTTAAGTGTGAGGTGTTTAATGATCATTGTAGTTTGCAGAATGTGTTCACTCAAAAGGATCTAAATTTGAGACAACTAAGGTGTATGGAGTTACTTAAGGATTATTATGTCACCATTCAATACCATCCGGGTAAGGCTAATATTGTGGCGGATACTTTAAGTCGAAAAATGGTAAGTATGGGTAGTCTAGCTTGCGTGAGTGTAACCAAGCGACCTTTGGCCCAGAAAATTCAGACCTTGGAGTCTAAATTCATGCAATTGGGCATCTCAGAAAAAGGTTGGGTGTTAGCTAGCATTGAAGTAAGGGCCACATTTAATGAAGAGATCAAAGCCAAGCAATTTGAGGATGAAAATTTGAATGAACTTAAGAAGAAGACTATGATGGGTAAGGCACAACAGACCACTCTTTATGTTGAGGGTGTACTCAATTTTAAAGGAAGGATTTGTGTTCCTCGATTTGGCGACTTGATTCAGAAATTGTTGGTAGAGTCCCATGGTTCGCGATACTCTATTCATCTGGGGTTGACCAATATGTATTAAGATTTCAAGTGAATTTATTGGTAGTCGGGCATGAATAAAGAAATAAAGGAGTTTGTGGCGAAGTGTCAAAATTGCCTAAAAGTAAAGTATGAGCATCAAAGGCCTGCAGGTTTGCTTCAAAGAATGCCAATTCAGGAATGGAAGTGGGAAATGATAGCCATGGATTTATTGGTTGGTCTTCCCAAGACTTTGGGGAAGTTTGATTCTATTTAGGTAGTGGTTGATAAATTGACTAAGTCAGCCCATTTTATTCCGGTAAAAATAGATTATAATGTTGAACAATTGGCTAAGGTTTATGTGAAAGAGAGAGTGAGGTTGCATGTGGTGCTCCTTTGTATCATCTCAGATCGTGGTACTCAGTTTACCTCCAAGTTTTGAAGGAAATTACATGATGAATTGGGCACACAACTCACTTTTAGTACCACTTTCCATCCACAGACGGAAGGGCAGTCTGAGAGGACTATTCAAGTGTTAGAAGATATGTTGAGGGCATCTGTGATTGATTTTGGAGGGTATTGGGATAAGTTCTTACCTTTGTGTGAGTTCTCATACAATAATACTTATCACTCCAGCATTGATATGGCACCATTTGAAGCACTTTATGGTAGGAGATGTAGATCACCCATAGGATGGTTCGAGGTTGGAGATATGAAATCTTTGGGGGTTGATTTAGTGAAGGATATTCAAGATAAGGTGAGGAGTATTCAAGCTAAGCTTTTAGCAGCCCAGAATAGGCAGAAGAAGTATGCGGACCATTAAGAGACATGTCATTTCATACTGGTGTGAATGTTCTTCTTAAAGTATCACCAATGAAAGGGGAGATGAGATTTTGCAACAAAGGCAAGCTAAGTTCGCAATACACGGTCCATTTGAGGTTCTTGAATGTGTAGGGCTGGTGACTTATAGATTGGCTTTACCTCCTAATCTATCGGGTGTTCACCCGGTATTTCATGTGTCCAGGTTAAAGAGATATCATGATGACGGAGATTATTTCATTAAATGTGACTCCATTGTGTTAGACAAAGACCTCTAATATAAGGAGGAACCGATTGCAATTCTTGATTGTGATGTGAGTAAGTTGAGGACCAAGGAGTTTAAGTCCGTGAAAGTTCAATGGAAGCATCGTCCAGTTGAGGAAGCTACTTGGGAAACCAAGAAGGGCATGCAAGACAAGTATCCCCGATTGTTCGTCGATTCAGGTACTACTCCATTCCTTTCTTAGCCTATGTTTCCTAAGTTTGTCACTCGGGGACGAGTGATGGGTAAATTGGTATCTATTGTAATGACCGGGTTCCTTCGTTATAGAAAACCCAACGGGGAAAAAATTTGGGTCGAAAAACTTTTTTGTAGTAACTTGGAATTTCCCAACCCAGTCCAAATTAGGATGAAATCGGAGTCATTAAAGTCTAGGGAAATCTGGTAATAATTGGGTGATTTAATTATGAATCGTATTACATGACTAGATAGATAAGTCATTAAGGAACCCGTACGACTTTAAAAAATTGAATTCGAGCGAGTAGAACTGCCGAAATTGATCTTAGCATGAACGGGTAGTTTCTGAGTGTCGTTGGTTAAAGGCATGTTGTGAAATGGGAGGTTGGAATACTTAAATTGATTCACTGGTTCTGTGCAAGCCGTTTGGGTGGGAATTCTGCCGCTAGGGTGGGACCGTTGTGGCGGACTGGGGGCCGCCATAGCGGGACAGTCACGATTTAAGTAGGAAATAAACCTTAACATGTCTTTATTCTGCAATTTTCAAACTTGAGAGTTAAGGAACGAACCCAGGGCTTTTCTTCACAGTGTTTCACCATTCTTGAGGCTAAAGGTAAGATTTTCACTCCCCGAATCCATTTTTTGATACGTAGAAAGTAATCTAATAGGTAATTATCGATGGGGAAGGGTTTTGATCTAGAAATTATGGTGAAGAAAGCCCTAATCTAAGTATGGGGATCATGGGTATAATCTAAGGTTGATAGAATTGTTAGTAATTCGGGTTATTAGTTATTGTTTATTGATTCCCGTATTATATTGATCGTTTGTCGACCAAGAACAAGTGGAATGAATCCGAAAAGGAAAGAATCAAGTTTCTTAAGGGTTTCAAGCTTGTTTTGAGGTAGGTGATGGTTATGATTCTATGATTGTGTGATGTATGTTTGTTCTTGCTCCATTATGATACATGTATGTATGCGAATGTTGCATTATTAATCACATTAATTGTAAATGAGGAAATATGAATGATGAATGCCATGAATCATGACTTGATTGTATGATTATGAGAATGTACTTTGTGATTGTGATTATGGCTTGTTGAATGGATCAGGTGTTGCGTTTCGACACACTAACTTGGATCGGTTGCCACGTTCCAGGATAATTATGGGATCGGGTTCCACGTTTTGGCATAAACATTGGATCGGGTACCATATTCTGGTACGCTAACTGTTTGGATTTGGGTTCCATGAGAGGACCAAATATTTGATATAATTGTGTATCTTTAGAAATGTGAAACTGCACCTCGTTCGTAAATGTTGATAATATTGTATATGTTCGATATATGCATGTGATTATATTGTTGTAATGACTTATGTATGTTGCACTTAGTGGGATAGCCGCATGATCCTACCAATACACTGTGGTTGTGTACTGATACTGCACTTGCTCTTTCTTTGTTGAGTACAGGGCATCTTCAGGCGGCTATTGACAAACCTCGCTTAGAAGATTAGTGATCGCCGATCGAATTCAAGGGTGAGCCAGTTCTTCCGGGCTGCCATGAGTTCTCTTTCGTCTGTGTCCATCATTTCGGACTTAGACTTTTCTAGTTAGTTATTAGTTCATTAGCTTGGGGTTGTAACCCTTCTTGTTAGAATTATGGATCTTGTTAGATGTTTTCGTACATTGACTTTCAGGTTCTAGGCTTATCTCTTCCGCATTTGTTTAGTTGTTAGATCTTTTGGAAGTTTATGGGAACTTCAATTTTAAGCTATTTAACTTGCTTCCATAACTTTAATGCTTTAGTTTTGGATTAGTTGTTGGGTTTGTATTGTAGTAATGGTTCTCCCACCGGAGGGTTAGTGTGGGTGCCAATCACGATGGTCTGGGTCATGACAATTGTCGAGAACTATATTTGGCCCCAAGCGAACCCTTGGCCTAGCTAGACTCTCAGCAGAAGACTTTAAGAATTAGTAAGAGAATTCAAATGCAATTTAAACTCAACTGTCTCAAACTAAACTTAGAATGTTTTTTAAACAAACCTTCAACTTAGCGAAAGTGGAAACTCAAGTCTTAACATAAACAACTGAATATGGAAAGACTAAAGAACAAATAACTAACTGTCTATGAAGCCTCTAAACTATGAGGGATGTTAGGATAAGATCCCCCCGTCATCCTAACAACTGAAAATACTAAAAATAATGTAAACAAAGGATCCTCCGGAAAGCAACGAGGCTCACAAACTGACTCTTAGTGATCGACTGGATCAATGAGGCACCAGATGCTGATCCTGATTACATGTGTCTGCATCATAAAACGAAGCAACCCAAAGGGTATCAGTACATTGAAAGTACGAGCATGCGAGGGGAAAACTAAACTTAACATAAGTTTGAACTGAATTCTGAAAGAAACACTCTACTCATGGATACTCAACTCAATCCATAAATAAACAACAATAAAGATGCAATTTATATAAATCATTTAAATAGTAGGTAGAACCTCAATGTATTGAAAAATACAATAACAACTCAATGTGTGTGTGTGTATATATATATAATAAAGTAATATACTTCTGTGGGAGTTTCTCTAACCGACAACCATCACTATGAGCTATGTGAAGGTACATCGTCTCGCCCACGCTGCCAGAATTGTCCTATAACTTGCCAGGATATAGGACGACTCAACTAAGTGAATCCACTAGTCTATGCTAAAAAGCATTAAGGAATCATCTAAAAAGTATGACCCTTTCTACCCATGATGGCTATATGGTTTATGGAGAGTAGAGTTATTATGAACTCTTCCCCATATCGGTGCTCAATACTACTCCCAAAATATACTCAGCTCATATTTTTAAAAACATAACTCTTTCTCTGTGGTTTGAGATTATTACTCAAAAACTAGCTCAAAAGCTCTCATGGAAATCGGTGTTTCCTCTCATGTTTAAATGTGAAAACATTTTACTCTTGGGAATACTTAGTTCCCATATAATCTTTTGAAGAAATGAACTCCACTCTTATTCTTACTCAATACTCAAGTTTTTAAAATAAGTTTAAAATATTTGCAAAAGACTTTTGAAAAGACTAAGAACTCTCTAGGCTTGGCTCTTAACTTTACTTGAATTTGAATTTATGGATTAAAGGTTATGATTCGTGTTTACGAATGATTTCTAAATGTGTAGAAGTCATTTAGAGTAGTTAGAATCGATAGAAAGTGTTAGTACACTTTAGAATGACTTAGACAGGCTAAATGTCCTGTTTGATTATGTTGGTTAGTTGTTTTGTTGATTTTTGAGATAGAATTTTTTTGTATAGGCCCAGAAACTAGGAAAAACTCGAAGCAGCTTCCATGTTGTCATGTGAGGGGTATACTCTAAGTAGTATATGTAGGCTACTAATTCTGTAAATATGGTTAAATTAATACGTTGCTTTTCATATTAGAGGAGAACATAGAAGGAGGTGAAATCTCATCATGACATGGTTCTTGGAATTTTTGTTTGAGCATGTTGCTTATGATGTCCTTTTAGTCTCTTTACTGATGCACTATTAGAGTTCTACACATATTAAGATTTTACAGGTCTAATTAATCAATGTAGCTTATTTTGGGTATGACCGTCACATGATGTATTACTAAAAACCATTGCTATCTTTGTGAATATTTAGAAAAACCATTGTGTCTGGATTTTTAAGGGTAGTTTTATCTTGCCCTCTAGTACTGAACTACATATAGGGGATCTATGTATCACTGTTAACGAGGCTTGGTCAAGCATCATGGTAGCAGAGCCATAGGGCACTAAAATTAATGGGCTCAACTGCAGTCACATGTCTGAATTGTTCTCGACATGTGGAATTCATTATCTTGATGTGGTACGTTTACATTTTTAAGCTTCAAGGAATCATTAGTACTATGTTTCTGAATATTTTGGTACTTTGAGTTATGAATATTTTTTAGGTTCTCCTTGCAGGTTTGAGTTTTACAGTTGGCACAAGCTTTCTTTGCTAGCTACTGATTGCTAAGTAGTCCTGGACTCTCTTTCAGGTACGGATGGGCATTCTTTTCTCTGTTTTTTTCGGTATTTATGCCCACTCCTACTTTCATGTGACCTTGTGTTAACAGTCACATACTGCATAAATGGAAACAAATTCACCGAACTTTATAATCCCCAACCTTTTAGTTTTCCTTGTGGAACTTCATGTAGGTCATGTTTTGTTCTCTCCAGTTTTCACTAACTTTTGTGCAATTCATTTATATTTTCAAGTAGTAATGTGTTTAGAGTTTCCTGGTTTTATTAGTATAGGTGATCTCGTCATCGGTAGTGATTGTCGTGTAGTTTGCCAAGTGGTTTTTGGTCTAGATGTTTCTGTGATGGTTTTTTTTATAATAATCTTTGACATTTTGCGTAAGAGCTGTTCCCTAGCTTGTAATAGGGAGGGTGGTTGGTTGTCTGTTCTAACAGGTTTCCAGAGCTTTTGAAGATGTTATCTTTTTTATATTTGAGCAGTATGGTGGATTTTTAAAAGCACCTGGTTGCTAGATGAAGGGAACTGCACATAGTGATCGATAGAGTGAGAGATTGAAGATGTTTCACCGTGGGGACCCTCCGTTGTCACATTGTTTTTGTAAGGCTGAACTCATCGGAGACATCTAAAGTTGACATGATTTTTAAAAAAAAGTTTTTAGGGTTCGAATTGAAAAGTCAAACCATTTATTATTATTATTATTTTTAAAAAGGACAACCAAAAAGAAAAAGAAAGAGAAGAGCAACAACTAATCCATCAGAGAAGATGATACTGAGAATTTTTCTTTTAAATTTTTGTTGTTGTTATGTCTGTGAAAGAGAGAGATAAATTCTTTGACAGAAAAAGAGAAAATTATTATTTGAGATCCACTTAATTTGTCTAAGAAAGTGAGCAACATTATCTCGCCATATCAGTACTTTGTGTTTAATATGCAACTTTTTGAAAATGTTGAGTGCGCAATCGAACAATTCTAAACCTAGGTATCTAAGTAAGAAATTGTCTATCAATTTTACATGTCTTGCGATAGGTTTAATCATTTTGTATGAAAAGAAATTCCAGTGTTTCTCAAACACTACACTATAACAAAGAGTTTTTTTTAAATATTATATGGTTCTTTAAGAAGAAAATTATAGGAAAAAATATTTAGTGAGACTAATCTAATCTTCTTATAGAATGGTTGGTGATGTCATTCGGTCTCACAAATGCTCCTAGTACTTTTATGCGTCTCACGAATCATGCGAAGAAGCCCTTCAAACGGAAGTTTGTGGTTGTTGATGAGTCCACAAATTTGACTCATTTAGGGCTTTATTTTGATAAGAATAGTGTCCTCGAATAATTATTTTGTCTCAATATCTGATGAAAACTCTTAAGTTTCAGGTATTTGAAGTTTTAGTGAAAGCATGGACACTTAGGCTCAAAAAGAAACAAAAGGACTGAAAAGAACGAAGAAGCTGAAGCCTGAGCAACGCCAAGAACACTTGGCAATTCGCCGAAGGGACGCACTCTGCCCTTTGTTCCAGTACGCGAAGCCCTGAATGAGCAAGATCAAAAAGGCGATGAAAAAAGCAGTCGGCGTGCCACCTAATATATCCGCGAAGCAGTACTATGTCGCCCAATGACACAAAGTACGACTGTGCTGAAGGCTAGTGCAAGACGGTGACGACTACACCAAAGGGCGATTCGCCGAGTTAATTGGTGATTCCGACTAAAGTCGCCAAATGATCCGCCATCACTAATTTCTGAAGTCTTAAATTACTAAAATTTTTATTAATTTTAGGGAGTCGAACATTATTATTTTTATTTACAATAAAATAGTACTTTTTAGATAATTTCTCTCAAGTTTGGAGAGGGTTTTGGGAACTTGAAGAAAGGAGTTCATCTTCCCCAAGTTAGAAGTGGGTCTTCTCTATTCTTCTTCCTTTGCTTAATTCAAGGTTTAATTTCTTATACCCATTTCATTTTACTATCATTTTAGGTGTGTGTTGTTAATTCTTGATGTGTTGCTAAAAACCCCCATTCTTGGGGTGTGATTTAGCAAATATGTGTTGATATTGTTGTTGGGTCTTGCTTACTGATAGGTTAGATGTATTTTAATGGTGATTTCACCTAGTGGTTGTGTTTTAATTTAATGGGCTTGTAGTTGCAAATACAAAACCACCCATGTATTTTTGGCTTGCCCGAGAGGGAGGTCGCGAAACCAAGACCACTAGACTAATGGCCTAATGAGTGGGTCGACATGAGGTTCAGCCCAAGAGGGTGAACCATAGTCCCATATCCTAACACTCAGTTCGAGAGAGTGAGTGGGGTAAGGCATAGGCTGGTCTTCATGTGGCAAGTGGGTGACCGAGAGGAACCTATTTGAAACGGAGTAAGTTTCCCGAGAGGGAACTTATTTCCATCTAAAGCTTAGCCTAGTCACTATTATCTTGCAAATTTCCTATCGAAAGTATGTACCCAACGATTTATCTCAACCTGTATTGCGGTTACACCCCAAGATCTTTCCCTCATACTTGATTTTCTTATTTACTTTTGTTGTTTTTACTACTTGTGATAAAACCCCCATTGATATTTGACACTTTGGTGTCACCTACTTGAATTTACTTTGTTTTCATTCGCTAATTTCTCAAACTACAGCTAACTAGAACAAAATTTTAGCCTAACTACTATTTTCACTACCACTCCCTTGGGACACGACCCCAACATTTAGTTGGGTTACTATATTATCTACGATCGTAGACAATCGTACCGTAGGTTAGTGTCATTGGTCACGATAAGCATCAAAATGGCGCCGCTGCCGGGGAGTGGTGTCACGTGAAAATGTAGTTAACTAGAGCATTTTGTTCCTTTTATTGTAGTTTTTACTAATTTTACTTTTAGTTTTGTTTTTCTTTGTTTATTGTTTGCGTATGTAGGTCCTCTACCTAGAGCCAAAAGAAGGTGGCCTCATGAAAATGAGGCAAACCTCACTAATGGAACTTGAGTGAGGAGTTGCGTCGTGCCACAACGTTAAATAAGGCGCTTCTTAGGAGGCAACCCGAGGTTGTAAATTTAGGATTTTACTTTTATAAAAAATGGTGTGTTGATGTTGCAGATAAACCGATGAAAGTGTGGAAAATCTCAGGTTAGCGAGTAGAAAGTCCATTCCACGAGTCGCTAAATAGGTCGGTGAGCCCGACTAGATCCGCCGTTTGGCTCAATACAAAAGTTGTACAGAGCCTGTAAAACTCGGCGAACTCGAAAAGTAGCTCGGCGCATCGCCAACCTACTTGGCGATTTCGATGCAGACTGCCGATCTCACCCCCAGAAAATTGAAGATTTTGAAGAAAGGGTGAGATAAATGACCACTCGGCGGACCGCGAGTGGGTCAGCGAGTTGACTAGCATCACCGAATGGACAAGAGCTGAACGGTTATAAAGTACCTAAAATCTCAATTTTTTAAAATTTTCCCACTCTCCCTCCTTTTAAACTTCTCAACTTCACATCAAGGTAATATTTTCTAGATTATTGCTTGCCTTTAGTAATGTAGTCGATAATTAGTGCTTGGAGTGGATTACATTGCTGCCTAGAATTTCAAAAGTATTTTAATCGGCATCTAAAGTTGGTTTTCCAAACCCCGAATTTATTTTTAGCAATGTCGTACTCATTTGCACTGATTTTTTTTGTTATTTGCATTTGAAGACAAATGTTTTTATTTGTGGTGGGGTGAGGCCCAACATGTTTTGCTTGTTTCGGATACTTGTGTTTTGGTGTACATTTGGGTTGTCTATTTTTAATTATGTTTTAAAAAACCGCTTTGCGATTGTTTGAGCTGATGGCTCTCTTTTGGGTTTAATTGAAATTGTTTGAGCTTATGGTTCTCTTTTGGGTTTAATTGAAAAATAATTTTGACCCTTCCGAAAATTTTTCGCCACCTCTTTTGTTAAAAGTGGATGTTATTGTACAAATTTAAGTCTCGGTTTCGATCAATACCGATGACTTGAATAGTACTCTCAATCGAACAAATATGAATGTGCGGCTACGATGAGAATAAATTAAGTTGCATAGATGATATGTGAACTCTTTGCATCTCGTTGTGATTAGCCATTTCTCAAATTAATTCTCTTGTAATGACCCTTGCACACTAGCGAAAGTGTGTAGTCTTGTTTGACTTAAGTGTCAATGCCTTGTGTGATGAGCTTACTTTGAACCATGCATGAATAAACCCAGAATTTACCCCGTTAGTCTAATTGATTTAGAAAGGTGTCCTCTTGAGATAATCTTAGGCAACTTTAAAGAGTGTAAGCCAAATTTGACATATACCTCTTTTGTGGCCTACCCGTGAGCGTGTGAAACTCTTTTGAACACCCTTTGAGCCTTACCTCGCTTTGAAAGAACCTTGATGAACCTTAGACCTTACTTGACCCAATACCTATAATTGTTTTGATTTGTGGTTTAGCAAATATCCAACTTAGGACAAAAGCCTAAGTTGGGGGTGTGGTGAAAAGGAAAAGGAGAAGTCAAGAAGTGCAAGAAAAGTCCCCCTTTAACCCATGGTAATGCATAAAAATAGAACCCCTTCAAAAAAAAAAGGTTGTGGAATAAAGTACAAAGGAAATCGGATTTCCAAGCAATCCATAGAGGTGAAAAAAAAGATGACTTAGAAGCACTAGAAAAATAATTGAATAAGGGAAAGAAGGGAATACCTTGAGAACACCACACCTCACGAGGATGAAAAAGTCACTGAGCCTAAATGACCATACATTTGCACTCAGCCCCATTACAAGCCTTAGAAAGACCTTTTTGATCTTGAGTAAGCCGAATCAAAAGTTGATTAGAAAATAAGGGCAAACCTATGGGTGAAAGCATGCATTGTTTTCCTCTTTTTGAGTGTGAGCGTTGCATCTGATTCCTGAGCTTGAATTGATTAACCTCTGTGTGTAAATATGGAATCATTCTTTATGTGAGGGCATTTAGATATTTTTTGTTAAGCATGAACTTGCACAAGTAGCAAGTATTGCGAGCATGAGAATCTTTGGTAATGGTGTGTTATGACTTGAATCTTTGAGTGCACAACTGAACCTTGCATAAGTAAATTGAGTCTTGTGTAGCCCTGTTTGAGACACCCTTTTTGAACGGCTGAACTTGAGTTTGCTTGAGGACAACCAAAAGTTTAATTTGGGGGTGTTGATGAGTCCACAAATTGGACTCATTTAGTACTTTATTTTGATAAGAATAGGGTCCTCGAATGCTTATTTTTTCTTAATATCTGATGAAAACTCTTAAGTTTCAGGTATTTGAAGTTTAGTAAAAGCATGGACACTTAGGCGCAAAAAGGAACAACAAGGCTGAAAAGAATGAAGAAGCTGAATCCTGAGCATCGCCAAGAACACTTGGCGATTCGCCGAAGGGACGCACTCCGCCCTTTGTTCCAGTACACGAAGCCTTGAAGGAGCAGGATCAAAAAGGCGATGAAAGGAGCAGTCAGCGTGCCGCCGAATATATCCGCGAAGCAGTACTATGTCTCCCAATGACACAGAGCACAACAATGCTGAAGGCTAGTGCAAGACGGTGACGACTACACCAAATGGCGAATCGCTGAGTTAATTGGCGATTCAGACTAATGTCGTCGAATGATCCGCCAACACTAATTTCTGAAGTCTATAAATACTAAACTTTTTATTAATTTTAGGAAGTCAAAAAATAATATTTTTATTTACAATAGAATAGTACTTTTTAGATATTTTCTCTCAAGTTTGGAAAGGGTTTTGGCAACTTGAAGAAAGGAGTTCATCTTCCACAGGTTGGAAATGGTCTTCTCTATTCTTCTTCCTTTGCATAAATCAAGGTTTAATTTCTTATACCGATTTGATTTTACTATCATTTAGGTGTATTTTGTTATTTCTTGATGTGTGGCTAAAAACCCCCATTTTTGGGGTGTGATTTAGAAAATATGTGTCGATATTGTTGTTGGGTCATGCTTGCTGATAGGTTAGATGTATTTTAATGGTGATTTCACCTAGTGGTTATGTTTTACTTTAATGGGCTTGTAGTTGCAAATACAAAACCACCCATGTGTTTTCAGCTTGCCCGAGAGGGAGGTCGCGAAACCAAGACCACTAGACTGATGGCCTATCGACTTGAGGTTCAACCCGAAAGGGTGAACCCTAGTCCCATATCCTAAAACTCTGCTTGAGAGAGTGAGTGGGGTAAGACGTAAGATGGTCTTCATGCGGCAAATGGGTGTTCGAGAGGAACCCATTTTAAATGGGTAAGTTTCCCAAGAGGGAACTTATTTCCATCTAAAGCTTAGCCTAGTCACTATTATCTTGCAAATTTCCTATCGAAAGCATGTACCCAACGATTTATCTCAACTTGTGTTGCGGTCACACCCCAATAACTTTTCCCCATACTTGATTTTCTTGTTTACTTTTGCTGTTTTTACTACTTGTGACAAAACCCCTATTGATATTTGACACTTTGGTGTCACCCACTTGAATTCACTTTGTTTTTATTCAATAATTTCTCAAACTACAACTAACTAGAACAAAATTTTAGCCTAACTACTATTTTCACAACCACTCCCTTGGGACATGACCCCAACCTTTAGTTGGGTTACTATATTATCGACGATCGTAGAAACTCGTACCGTAGGTTAGTGTCATTGGTCACGATAAGCATAAAAATGGCATCGCTGTCGGGGAGTGGTGTCACGTGAAAATGTAGTTAACTAGATTTTGTTGTTCTTTTTAGTGTAGTTTTTACTAATTTTACTTTTAGTTTTGTTTTTCTTTGTTTATTGTTTGTGTATGCAGGTCCTCTACCTAGAGCCAAAAGTGGGGTGGCCTCATGAAAATGAGGCAAACCTCACTAATGGAACTTGAGTGAGGAGTTGTGTCATGCCACAACGTTAAATAAGGTGCTTCTTGGGAGGCAACCCGAGGTCGTAAATTTAGGATTTTACTTTTATAAATAATGGTGTATTGATGTTGCAGATAAACCGAGGAAAGTGTGGAAAATCTCAGGTTGGCGAGCAGAAAGTCTATTCTGCAAGTCGCTAAACAGGTCGGCGAACCTGACTGGATCCGCCGTTTGGCTCAATACAAGAGTTGTACAGAGCTTGTAAAACTTGGTGAACTCGAAAAGCAGCTCGACGCATCGCCAACCTGCTTGGCAATCTCGATGAAGACAGCCGATCTCACCCCAGAAAATTGAAGATTTTGAAGAAAGGGCGAGATAAATAAGCACTCGGCGGACCGCTGAGTGGGTCGGTAAGTTGACTAACATTTCCGAATGGACAAGAACTGAATGGTTATAAAGTTCCAAAAATCTCAGAATTTTTAAACTTTTGCACTCTCACTCCATTTAAACTTCTCAACTTCACATCAAGGTAATATTTTCTAGATTAATGCTTGCCTTTAGTATTGTAGTCGATAATTAGTGCTTGGAGTGGATTACATTGCCGCCTAGCATTTCAAAAGTATTTTAATCGGCATCTAAGGTTGGTTTTCCGAACCCCTAATTTATTTTTAGCAATTTTGTACTCACTTGCAATTATTTTTTTTGTTATTTGCATTATTTAAGGACAAATTTTTTTATTTGTGGTGGGGTGAGGCCCACCTTGTTTTGCTTGTTTCAGATACTTGTGTTTTGGTGTACATTTGGGTCGTCTATTTTTAATTGTGTTTTTAAAAACTACTTTGCGATTATTTGAGCTTATGGCTCTCTTTTGGGTTTAATTGAAAAATAGTTTTGACCCTTCCGAAAAATTTTCATTTTTCGAAAATTTTCGCCACCTCTTGTGTTGAAAGTGACTGTTCTTGTCAAAAAGACATAGCAAGAGTAGTATCAGTACAAACCACATGCACTGGTAGGCATCATCGGTCAACCCGACGCTCACCTCATAACATAATAAGTCAATTAGTAAGATCATGCAAGATAACCACTATCTTCTCCACCTTTACCCTCACTCGAAATGCATCCAAATCACACTAGTACACTTAATTACTAATCACCTTCCCGGTCATCCTACTTACTAGGTTCTTGATTATAGCCTAACCATTCTAACACATGGAAAAGTCCCAAAATACTACTATAACATTCAAACTAGCTGCTCACATCATACCAACTGCTTCTTTATTTTATCACCACACCTTCGTCGCGTGGTACAGTATATCAAGCTTACTAACTACTAACCACAATTCCCCTTCTCAAGTGTGAAATCCTCCTAACCATTTACATCACGAACACAACTCCCCCCCCCCCCCTCCCAACTTCTTGCCATTGCAATAATATAATCACATGCCTGGATCAAACATATACCATATTATCAACATTTAAGATTAATGTCCTCATCACCTTATAGACCTCCCAGAAAATACAATGTCAATTATTATTTACGAACAAGGTGCAACCTCACCATTTCTCACTATACACCATTATGACAAATCATTGGTCCTCTCATAGAATCCAAACTCAAACTATTAGTATACCAGAACATGGTACCTAATCCAATAATTATGCCGGAACATGGCAACCGATCCCGTAGTTATCCTGAAACGTGGTAACCGATCCAAGCTAGTTATGCCGGAACGTGGCAATCGATCCAAGTTAGTTATGCCGGAACGTGACAACCGATCCATTCAACACACCACAATCACAATCACAAGTGTATTCTCAAGATCATACATCTAAGTCATGATTCTTGGCATTCATTATACCTCTTTCTCATTTTCAACAAGTGTGATCAATTATGCAACATTCATATACATACAAGTATCATAATGAAGCAAGAACAAACATACCTCACACAATCATAGAATCACAGCCATTCGAATGACCCATTCATCGACGTATATCATGTAATCATTGATTCGACCATACTTTGCCCTAGTTCATCATCTAAGGCTTCTTTCTAGGGTTTAATCATAACTCATTCGGTGCACGAAGGCCTACGCATAAATCCTACAGTCGATTTACATATATTACACAGTGAGCAAAGTTTAAACTACTCAATTAATAAAACGTAGCCTACTTGGGAGCCAAGCAGTTGCATGGATTTTTTGACTTCGATTCTTGTTTTCTGGGCTTCGTGACGTTAAATTTGGCCAATAATCTGCAAGATGTCACCACCCTCACGCTAGAAATCTCCTTCTCCTTCCATCCCAAGCTTAGAGCAGCTTTCTGAGGATTTCAAAGGTGTTTTATGACTTATTTAGGTATTTTAGGAAGAAAGAGAAAATAGGATTTTACGTTATTTACATTTTGTCTCGCTTATCCCACTCTGGCGCCAACTTACCCTGCCCTGGCGCCGCCGCCCAAGCGGCAACAGATCGGTCTGGAGGGACAATGGCACAGAATTTTACCAAATTTTTTTCTCTCCTAAAGAACGACGGTTCAGGTCATTACAATAGATACAAATTTATCCCTCGTTCATCCCCGAATGACTAGTGCATGGGTCATCACGCATCCTATCTCGTATTATTTTTGTCTAACAACTCGGTCCATTACCAATTCACGAATGGGGATGGTTTTTATTTATCGAGCGATTCACGACAGGTTCTATACTTTAAGAGACCGGTTAGGGATATGACACAATGTTCGAAGAAAGAAAAAAATTATGTCCCAAATTACACAACCTGAACCCGCCAGGGCGGTAGCCCTCCCGCTAAGGCGGGGCCGCTGTGGGGATAGATCTCCCGCTAGAGTGGGAGATCTGGAACCAGTACATAGCGGGGAAAATGAAACTTCCCCCATTTCCTCCTATTCTCTCAAAACTTATCCCCCGAAAATCCTCTCAACTCGCTTGCTCGGAACGTCAAATTAAGGTAAAATTCTGGTTCTTACACCCTTTACTTCCATGTTTGATTAACAATGATTGCATGCTACTTGTCTACTTGCGTAGAAATGGTTTTCGGGTAGTTATTTGAAAATGAACAAGGTTGATTGATTTGTTAGGAGAATGTAGCATGGGTACTTCCTTTACGTCCCCAACATCTTCACAACTTCATAGGCGTAAGGATTTCATAAAATGACTGTTAAATCGATACAAAAAATGGGTTGGGGGAGTTGAAAGGTCCCTTTATGTAAAACTCCAATTTAGGCTTCATTTAGGAGTTATTTTGCCAAAATAATTACTTATTTAGGTTCTAGGGTAGTTGATATACTCTGATCTGCTCAAATTCTGTCCAAAATGGAGGTTTTAGGACAAAGAGATTATCGTGCGTGGTGTTCATCCCACTATGGCGGCCTTCATAATCCCGCCAAGGCAGGATTATGGCCGCTATCGCGGGATATACCAGACAGTGGCCTGCACCATTAACACCAAATTTTCTCTCTTATTATTTTAGCCAAAAATAGACTATCCTATTGCATTCTAACGTAAATATTTCATAACTTCCAGGCTTATATAAATGGCTGGCATCAACGAGGAAAATCTGTCTTTTGTCTTGTTTCCCGGTGCTGCTAGTCGGGAACGATATCATGACCACCGAAATACTAAATTTTATTATGAGCGGGGTTTTCACTTACTGAATTTGGAGGAGAAAGCTCCTGCCTTCCACGCTTGACTTATGGACTTTAGATGGGGCCCACTGACGGAGGCTCCCCCGGATGCTCGTTTTACTTGGGTGAGGGAGTTCTACGCTATCCTCCCTACCTTTCTCTAGGATGAACCTCACCCCGTCATCCGTATTCAGGGAGTTGATATCCCCCTGAATGCCACATCTATTACTAACCACCTTCCCGGTCAATCTACTTACTAGGTTCTTGATCATAGCCTAACCATTATAACACATGTAAAAGACCCAAAATACCACTACAATATTCCAACTAGCCGCTCACGACATACCATCACTGCCTCTTTATTTTATCAGCCCCACCTTCATTGCGTGGTACAGTATATCAAGCTTACTAACTACTAACCACAATTCCCCTTCTCAAGTGTGAAATCCTCCAAGCCATTTACATCACGAACACCCCCCCCCCTCCACTTCTTTCCATTGCAACAATATAATCACATGCCTCTATCAAACATATACCATATTATTAACATTTAACATTAAAGTCCTTATCACCTTATAGCCCTCCCGAAAAATACAATGTCAATTATTATGTACGAACAAGGTGCAACCTCACAATTTCTCACTATACACCATTATGACAAATCATTAGTCCTCTCATGGAATCCAAACCCAAACTGTTAGTATACCAGAACATGGTACCTGATCCAATAATTATGCCGGAACATGGCAACCGATCCCATAGTTATCCTGAAACGTGGCAACCGATCCAAGTTAGTTATGCCGGAACGTGGCAATCGATCCAAGTTAGTTATTCCCTAACGTGGCAACTAATCCATTCAACACACCACAATCACATTTACAAGTATATTCTTAAGATCATACATCTAAGTCATGATTCATCAGATTCAGCATTCTTCTATCCCATTTACAACAAGTGTGATCAATAATGCAACATTCATATACATACAAGTATCACAATGAAGCAAAAACAAACATACCTCACACAATCATAGAATCACAACCATTCCAATGACCCATTCATCGACGTATATCATGTAAACATTGATTCGACCATACTTGGTTCTAGTTCATCATCTAAGGCTTCTTTCTAAAGTTTAATCATAACTCATTCGGTGCACGAATGCCTACGCATAAATCCTACCATCGATTTACATATATTACGCAGTGAGCACAAATTTAAACTACTCAATTCATAAAACCTAGCCTACCTGGGCGCCAAGAAGTTGCACAAAGTTTTTGACCTCGATTCCTATTATCTGAGCTTTGTGACGGTGAATTTGGCCAAGAATCTGTAAGATGTCACCACCCTCATGCTCGAAATCTCATTCTCCTTCCTTCCCAAGCTTACAACAGCTTTCTGAGGGTTCCTAGAGTGTTTTACCACTTATTTAGGTAATTTATGAAGAAGGAGAAAATAGGATTTCACGTTATTTATGTTCTGCCTTACCTATCCCGCTCTGGCGGGACAATGTCCCAGAATTTTCTCAAATTCTTGTTTCTCTTAAATAATGACGGTTCGGGTCGTTACAATAAATTATTGTAGATTTTATATATTCATGTTGTCAATTGCATTAGAACAAAAAAGGACAATAAATAAATAAGCTACTAAAAGAGAGTGCAGAACTTGGTAAGAAAATCTAAGATGGGGTCTTGTGCAATAGGATAGACTCAAATATTTGTTTAAATAATAATTAGAAAGTGCTCTCTTCAATTTTCTTGCTCATTTATTTAAGTTTGTGTTTTCCTTTCAACAAAAAGCATCTAAAACAATCAATTGTTATCAATTCTTTTCTTGGGAAGAATCAATGGAAGTAAAAAATAGCAAATTTTCTGAAAAAATCAATTGTTATCTAAAACAAAAAGCTCTCTTCAATTTTGACTATCTCTTGTTGAAGTTGAAAGTCGTTCAATTCAGGAATGTGCACTTCTGTGATAACAAGATCGAATGAGCGGCCACTACTTCGAAGGACACTCAAAGCCTCTTTTGCGCTCTTCGCTATCGTAACTGAATGAAACAAAGCAAATTAAATTATCACAGAAGTTCACATGCCTGATATGAACGATAGTGAAGAGCGCAAAAGATGCTTTGAGTGTCCTTCGGAGCAGCTGTAACACCCCAAAATGTTTTTCGAACTAAGCCTCGAATCGATCATCGTAGTGAGTGAGATTTTACCGAGGAATTAAAATTTCTTAAGTGTTAAGGTCACTAGATGTAGCACCTTGAGTTCCAAAAAAAATTAAATTGGATATAGCAAAATCTAAAATTTTGCAAGTTAAGCTAAGTATGAGTTTTGGGTCGACTTAAAATGATCATAACTCCTAACTCAGGATGATTTAGGTGTTCTACCAGATACCGTAAGAATGATATTTGAATTATATTTCCAACGCCGCCAAGTTTGCTAAGTTTAGAGGTCGGATGAGTGAGATAAGGCCTTTTAAAGTTATGCTGTCCAGTTAAGGAAAGTTAGCCGAAAATAGTAAGGGGTATTTTGGTCTTTTCCTTACCCAATCAGATTTGATTCATTTTTTGTAATATTTTAAGGATCTAATCCTATTAGGTTCAATTTTATAATCCTAAAATTAGCCTAGGGTTTTAGTTGAGAGTTCAAGAAGAGAAAAGAGGAGAAAAGAGGTGACGATCAAACCGTTCGTCAACGTTCTTGAGAGTTGTTGCGGATTGCCGACATGCGTTTGATCCCTAAGAGGTATGTAAGCTTCCATAGTGTTGGGTTTGTTCACCCACACGCCAAACATGTTATTTTCAGCGCAAATTTCATTCTTGAAGTTGAAAGATTTGAGTTCTTGATAAGTTCTTGATAGTTGTTCTTGAAGTTCATTCTAAATCTTGTTGTGTTGGGTTTTGGATGATTTCTTGAGAGAAAAGTGAGTGTTTTAAGGGATGTATTGAGTAGATCAGAGTGTACTTATATTAAGTAATCAATTCTAAGTGATTGGGGAAGAAACCATTCGATTCTAGGCGAAATAGGGTGAGAAAACGAGAAAAGAAACTTGTTGAATTTTCTGGGT